>ML812327.1:86503-100910 GCA_009831015.1 Picea engelmannii
CCCTCTCTCTCCCCCTACCTCTCACTCTATCTCTCTACCCCGCCTCTTAGTCTCCCTCTCTCACTCTCAAACACTCCCTCTCTACACCCATTCTCTCTTTACCTCTTGTATCTAACCCTCCCTCTCTCACTCATTGTATCCCTCTCCCTCTATCTCTCCCACTCTCCCTACCTTTATCTCTTTTCCTCTATCTACCACCCTTCTCTCTCTTCCCCACCTTCCTCTCACTCTCTCTCTCTACCCCCCAGTCTATGTCTCCCTCTCCCTCACTCTCACTATAACACCCTAGGTTTTGAACCCCCATTTTAAATAATGTATTGTTACAATGCTGAGAGGTCGGGGTGCCCAAACAATTATTAAAAGGCCAGTGTGACCAAGACATGTAATGTTTTCTATCATTATTAATAATAAATACATGGATGGTTGCTAGACGGACAAGGAATAGAGTTATAGGGGGATATGATTCCACAAGAGAGGGGGCTTGAAGGGCTAAGTGTTTATTCCTATGCTAATTACCTTTTTTCCCAAGGGAGGGGATCAGTTACATGAGCTTCTTGGGGAAGGTCTGAGGTTCTTGATTCCTCACGAAGTTACTTAAATCTAACTTTGGTCTGATGGGGGGGTTCGACTGATGGCTTGTTCGCTAATTTCCTGTACGTCCATTCATTTCCATCATGCACTTTAGTGCACCCACTTACCCATTCATTGATCCATCCTCATTCGCCTCTTGGCTTGGGAAAGGGGAACCCAACTGCTGAAGAATTATTCACAGTATGGTTGTCTATAGTGATCACTAGTGTGATCTAGCCGTGATTGAGGCCTACATGTCTGAGATGCATTGGCCTATGTCCAAAGTTGTTCCCAACTACGAGTCCTGAGAGTTCCAACATTGAGATTTCTGGACCAGTTGCGTTGGAGCCCGAATAAGGAGAAGGACTGCCTGAGGGATTGCGTTGCAGAGAAGGGTGGAGGTTTGTTCTCTCAGGTGGTGCAAGCTAGGTAGAAGAGAGTTGGGTACCTGGAATGCTATGAGAGTTGGGAAGCCTATGAGAGCTTGGGTGCTGACTAGTTTGGGAAGCCAAGTAACACTCTAGAACTGTCCTTGTGGATTCATAGCCCTGGCTAAGGGGTGACACTGCTATTGAGATTTGGAACAATAGTGTTTACAGTTGGGTGGAACGTCCTTGGTCTGTAGCCAGTTGGTGTCATCTTTCATAAAGATAAGTGCTCTCTGTTATGGTATCAATTGCATGTATACGAATGCATTTCCATTGTATATTTAATTATCGTTTAATTGAATCTTTAGACTATGCATGTTTGTTGACTACTGTTGTGCATGTCGTTAAAGTATTTCCTTTTATGCATCATTAAATTTTAAAAAGGTATCGGTAAGAGAAATAAGTCCAAGGGTGGGCTTGAAGTTAGCATACCCCGATCTGTGGGTGGTTGGGTATGTTACATATTGGTATTAGATCTTCTGGTTGAAACATTGGGCCGGTATGGGCTAGGTATGTTGGTCAGAGTCTCATGGTCGGGATCAAACTCTGACTGAGAAGTTGAAAATATCAAGAGGAATGTTGTTTCATAATCTACGCAGAATTTAGATCGCCAGAGATCTGTTGTAAGGGGTTCAAAGGATCATGACCGTCCCCCTTCGAATTTGGGAGCGATCACCACTGTAGGATCAAGAGAGATCAAGGATCGTTGGATCGTAGGATAGGTGAACATGGGTCATTCGATGAAAAGGAAGCAAGGGTTAAGGTCCCAAACGTTGGATCCCATTGGAGAGAGAGATCAAAAGACATGAGGCATTGTGGGGAACCAAGTTACATGGGAAATAATTCCCCAAGGCGGTCCCGCAATCCAAACCATGATTTCACCAAGGGGTTACTTGTCAGCATCAGGAGAATTTCAGGGTGAAGAGTGGGTTACTCTAAACCGCCAATGCGTGCCCCTGCAAATTGAAAGGCATGCACTGATGTGACATGTTAGTACTTAAGCGACGAACCTCTAAAGAGTAGAAGTAGTTGGGGACCATTGATCTATAGGAGGACATGCATCAAATGATAGTGTGCTCTGGGTGAAAGAACTCTGAGAAAAGGCGAGCAAGGAGAAGTTGAGAATTGAGATTTTCGGACCCCGTAGATCCTAAGTGAATTGCAGCTATTCGATCCAGGAGGACACACAGAAGAAATCTGCTCACTTTGGGGAAAAGAGAAGGTTGAAAGTTGATATTTCTGAAATCCGAAGAACTAAAGAAATCGTAGTCGTCGATCCATGGGAGACACATGTTAGTAGATCACGAGCTTCGGATAAGAACACTTCATAAAAAAAAGTTGAGTTTTGAGTCTTCTGAAGTCCGAAGGCCTGAAGGAATTGCAGTCATTGATCCTTGCAGGGGTAATCTCCAAAGTCCCGAAGCTCGAAGAGCTGAAGTGATGGGGCACGATGATGTCACCTAGAGGTGATGTGGATCTGGGAATTCCCGAAGTGACGTGGCTTGTGGACGTCACCAGGGATGACGTGGACACATGGGATGTGTGCCATGTGAGTAATTTTTGAACATATGGAGTATTGAAATGTCAGTTAGAATGTGACACATGTCACCTGCCCGATTGGGCCACGTGTCTGCTTCCAGTATTTCGCCACGTGGTGATAGATCGTGTAGTCTAGAGACTGGGCACTCTAGTGGGGAAATATGTGACAAGTTGCATTGGGTCAAAAACTCCTGAAGGTTCGAAGGTTGGAGTACATATCGACCGTTGATTCCAGAAGACACACGTTGAAGGATCATCGACTTCGGGTGAAAGCACTCTGGGAGAACGTGCATGAGGAAAGTTTGAAACTTCTGAAGCTTGAAGAGTCAAAGCGATTCACAACCGTTGATCTGTGGGAGGACACCTGTCGATAGATCATGAACTCCAGGTAAAAGTGTTCCTGGTGGAGGCAAGCAAGGAAAGTTGAGACTCCCAAAGTGTGGAGTGCCAAAGTGGATCTTGATCATCGATCATGATAGAGGACGAGGACCATTGATCCAGTCCTGGCTAAAAGTTTTGAAGTCCTAAAGCTCTAGATAAGCACTTTCTCTGCTAAGCACAGGGTCATGACCGTGGTCATATGTAGATTGAGAGATGAGGGAAGGAGGGCTAAGGGATGAATTGGTGATCTTCGAGACAAAAAAGTGTTAAGGAATGATTTAGCCACGTTTTCTAGTCGTGGTCACTTGGGAAGGTGGTTTGAAGGAAGCGCCTGTGCAGGATGAAATTTTGTGTCAGCCAAGGATAACATGACACTGTTATTTTCATAGAATGGGGATATGATCTCCATGAAAAAAAAAGAGAAAGAAACATTTAGCATGGTTTGGCAATTTTGTTTATCATATGCGTAATTCTAAAAAAATGGTCGCTTGCACATTTTGCAGAATTAAGGGGCTTAAGAACATCAACTTAGGATGCGTATTGAGGAAATGGAAGATGGCAAGGGAGCGTCAAGTCATGATAAGGAGGCCAAAGTCTAGAATACGAGAGTTGGTAATGTAGAGACAGAGTCCAATGGATGCAAGGGAAAAGGAGAGCAGGAAATGTTAATAGAAATGGTAAGAAGCCTGAAGATGGACATGCAGAGCTACAAAGAAGAAAACGAGAGACCGATGAGAGAGAAAAGTCAAATAAATGCTCGAGTGTTGCAGAGCTTAAATTAGTTGCAGAGACAAATGAAGAAGGGATCAAACTCAAGACAAGAGGAAGAAGGAAGGTGCCATGAAAGAATGGATGATCATGGAAGAGCTGGTTATTCCAGAAGTGCTAGAAGAGCTCATGGACACCACTCACCTCCTTACTCATAAATAAATTTTTATGCAACAGATGATCTCGTAAGAAGTCCAGAGGTGTCTCCTATCAGACACCGAAGAAGGAAACAAGAGGTAGATAGTTTTCAAGGAGATTTGAGGAAGATCAAGCCACCTCCTTTGAGGGTGAAAGAGAAAGGAAAGATGATGCCGAAGCATGTTTTCTTGGGCTCTGGAGATATTTTCAGTTGCATAACTATTCATCCAACCTGGAAGCCAAGATTGCCACCTACCATTTACACGGGAAAGTTGCAATGTGGTGGGACCAACTGAAGCAAGTGGAACATGTTAATGAAAGTAGGATCACTTGGAAGCAGTTCAAGAAGTACTTCTAGGTACCTCTCAGAGCATTTCTATGACAAGAAAATGCAGGAGTTCTTTAAACTTAGGTTGGGAAGCATGACTATGGTAGAGTATGAGAAGAATTTCTTAGGATTGTTAAAGTATGTCAGGTTCATTGGTGATGAGAAAGTGAAAATACAGAGATTTCTAAGTGGACTGCCAGCATTTTATAAGGAAAAGATCAAGTATGATGAGCCCAAGACCTTGAATAAAGCCATTAGGAAGGCTAAATACATGTATGAGCAAGGCTAGGGAAGAGAATCTCTACAAAAATCTTGGAAGGACAAGAAAAATGTGAAGTCCAATCAGAGGAGGAAAGGATTCAAACCTCCCTTCAATAGGAATGAGCCTAATATAAATCATCAAGATCAGTATGCTAAGGGAGATTTCAAGAAGGAAGATTCCTTGGGAAAAAGGGGAAGACCATCAATCCAATGTTGGGGATGCAAGGAAGATCACCTGTACAAGGATTTCCCACACTGAAAGGACATAGTGAAGACTGTGCACAACATCCAATAAGCTACAACAGTGGAAGATATGGGAAGAATATATCCAAATGATTGACAAGCAGAGTACCAATCCAATATGATCGAGGTGGAAGGTAAGATCATAAATCATTCTATTTGTATTTTGATTGATTCAGGAGCAAGTCATTAGTACATTGATCCTAAGATAGTGGATAGATTACATTTGGAGAAAAGTAAAATTGGAAAAGCAAATTTGGTTTAGTTAGCCACTGGAACCAAAAGAAGAATCCATGACATGGTCAAAAGTTGTTCCTTAAGTCTTAATGGTGTGAATACTAGTATGGATATAAATATCATACCATTGGGGTCTTATGATATTTTGATTGGAATGAGTTGGTTGGAAAAGCATCATGTTGTCCTAGATTTTCAGAACAAGACATTTACATGTCTTGATGGAAATGGAAAACAAAGCACTGTGAAAGGAGTTCCAAGACCCATCTCTATAAGGGAGATTTCAGCCTTACAGCTAAAAAGATGTTTTAGGAAAGGATGTCAATTGTATGTAGCTCATGTGGAAAAGCCAGATAATAAAAAAGGTCCAAGCCTTGAAGATTTATCAGTACTACAAGAATTTGAAGATGTATTCCAAGAAATACCTGGATTGCCACCAAGAAGGGAGGTAGATTTCTCAAATGATTTAGTGCCAGGAGCTGCCCCGATGTCAAAAACACCTTACAGAATGAGCACACTAGAGTTAAAAGAATTACAAATGCAGTTGGAGGAATTGTTGAAGAAAGGGTACATACATCCAAGTGTTTCACCTTGGGGAGCACCAATACTTTTTGTCAAAAAGAAAAATGGAAACTTGAGGCTGTGTATTGACTTTCGACAACTGAACAAGTACACTATAAAGAACAAGTATCCTCTACCTTGAATTGATGACCTCTTTGATCAGCTAAGAGGCACAAAGATATTCTCAAAGATTGACCTGAGGGAAAGATACCATCAGGTAAGAATCAAGAAAAAGACATTCATAAGAAAGCCTTTAGGACCAGGTATGGACATTATGAATTTGTAGTGGTGTCATTTGGACTAACCAACGCACCAGTTGTCTTCATGTGCTTAATGAATGGAATATTCATAAATTATTTGGATAAGTTTGTCATAGTATTCTTGGATGACATACTTATCTATTCTAAGTCTGAAGAGGAGCATGGACATCACTTAAGACTAGTGTTGCAAGTACTAAGAGAACATTAGTTGTATGCCAAGTCAATTAAGTGTTCTTTTTATCAAAAGAAGATCCATTACTTGGGACACATTATTTCAGAGCAGGGCATAGCAGTATATCCAGAGAAGATCAAAGCCATTAGAGGATGGCCAACACCCAGTAATGTGTCAGACATCATATATTTTATGAGATTAGATGACTACTACAAAAGTTTCATAGTAGGTTTCTCTAAGATTGCTCATCCCATCACTTCTTTGCAAAAGAAGGGAACTAAATTTGCATGGACACTCAAGTGTGGAAATAATTTTAATCTGTTGAAGGAATTACTTACTAGTGCACCTATTTTAAAGATTATTGACCTAAATGAAATTTTTGTGGCATGTACAGATGCATGTAAGGAAGGACTTGGGGGAGTCCTCACGTAAAATGGACATGTCATAGTATGAGTCTAGAAAGCTTAAGGAACATGAGAGGAACTATGCCACACATGACTTGGAACTTGCTTCCATTTTTCATGCCTTGAGGATGTGGAGGCATTATCTCATGGGTAAGAAATTCGAATTAAGGATAGACCACATTAGCCTGAAGTATCTTTTTGAATAACCAACATTGAATGTGAGGCAAACAATATGGCTAGAATTTTTAAGTAAATATGACTTCGATATCAAGCATAACAAGGTCAAGGAGAATAAAGTTGTTGATGCACTTAGTAGAAGAGTGCATACCATGCATGCTACTGTTGTCAGTATGCATCAGTCAGACTTAAAGAGCATAATTTTAGATGGTCTTGTTACAGACCAGCATTACCTACAGATAAAGGAAAGCTTACAACAAGGAGATGTACATCAAAAAATAAAGGAGTATGAGATAAAGGAAGACGTATTACTCATGCATAAAAATAGAATCTATGTTCCTAGTTCTAGAGAACTGAGGAATTTGGTACTGAAGGAAATGAATGATGTCCTTTATGTTGGACATCCCAGTTACCAGAAAAAAATTACAGTAGTAAGAAGCCAGTTCTTTTGACTGGGAATGAAGAAGGATTTTTTTGATTACATTGCTCGATGTATGGAATGTCAAAAGGTGAAGGCTGAGCATAGGCACCCAACGGGTTTGTTGCAGCCATTGCCAATCCCAGAGAAGAAATGGGAAGTGATCACCATGGATTTCATCACTGGATTACCTAGAACGAATAAGCAACATGATTCAATCATGGTGGTGGTTGACAAATCAACAAAGGCTGCTCATTTTGTGCCTATGAAGACAACACATACAACGACTAATATTGCAGAAATTTTCATAAAGGAAATTGCTAGGTTGCATGGGATACCTAGGAAAATCGTCTCAGACAGAGATACAAAGTTTACCTCCAATTCTGGAGGGGATTGTTTAAAGGATTTGGCACAAATGTAAAATTTAGCATGACATATTATCCCCAGACAGATGGGAAAACAGAGAGGGTCAATCGAATAATTGAAGACATGCTGAGAATGTATGTGATGGATAAGCCATCTAAGTGGGAATATTACTTACACTTGGTTGTGTTTGCATATAATAATGGGTATCAAGACTCATTAATAATGATCCCATTTGAAGCCTTGTATGGTAGGAAATGTGATACTCCAGTAAGTTGGGACAACCCAATAGATAGAGTGGTACTTGGGTCAGAGTTTCTCAAGGACATGGAAGACAAGGTGGTTAAGATCAAGAAGAATTTAAAGGCAGCTCAAGATAGACAAAAATTCTATGCATACAATAACAAGACAGCTAGAGAATTTAATGTAGGGGAGCACGTACTTTTGAAAGTGAAGCCCAAGAAAAGATCTTTGAAATTGGGTAGTTGTACAAAGATGACAACCAGATTCTATGGTCCATTTGAAATATTGGATAGAATAGGGCCAGTTGCACACATGATTTCATTTCCTTCTTCCATGAATGTGCATAATGCATTTCATGTATCTTTACTAAATAAATATGTACATGACCCTAACCATGTTATTGATTTGCATCTGATTCAGGTAGAGACAGAGGGAGATTTCCAGGTTCAGCCTATGCGGGTATTGGACAGAAAAGTCAAAATGATCTAGAATCGAGTTATAGAGTTGGAAAAAGTTCAGTGGACCTGCTATAGTCCTGAAGATGCTACCTGGGAGCATGAATATGCCATGCGGGCAGAGTATGCACATATTTTTGAATAAATTTGAGATTTTGATCTCTATTTTGTATATGCATTGAGGACAATGCCAAAATAAGGGGGAGGGGATGTAACACCACATGCTTTGAACCCCTATTTTAAATAATGTATTGTTATAATGTTGAGAGGCCAGGGTGCCTAAACAATTATTAAAAGGCCAGTGTGCCCAAGACATGTAATGCTTTCTATCATTATTAATAATAAATACATGGTTGGCTACTAAACAGACAAGGACTAGAGTTATAGGGGGCTATGATACCACAAGAGAGGGGGCTTGAGGGGATAAGTGTTTATTCCTATGTTAATTACCCTTTTGCCTAAGGGAGGGGATCGGTTACGTGAGCTTCTTGGGGAAGGCAAGAGGTTCTTGATTCCCCACGAAGTTACTTAAACCCACATCTGGTTTGATGGGGGGGTTTGACTGATGGATGTTTCTCTGATTTCTTGTATGTCCATTCATTTCCCTCACGCACTTTCATGCACCCACTTACCCATTCATTGATCCATCCTCATCTGTGTCTTGGATTGGGAAAGGGGAACCGAACTGCTGAAGAATTAGCCACGATATGGTTGGTTGTAGTGATATCTAGTGTAATCCAGCCATGATTAAGGCCTACATGTCTGAGATGCATTGTCCTGTGTCCAACGTTGCTCACATTTGTGAGTCCTAAGAGTTCCAGCATTGAGATTCTGGACTAGTTGCGCTAGAGCCTAAATAAGGAGAAGGACCACCTGAGGGACTGCATGGCAGAGAAGGGTGGAGGTTTGTTCTCTCGGGTGGTGCAAGCTGGGTAGAAGAGATTTGGGTACTTGGATTGCTGTGAGAGTTGGGAATCCTGTGAGAGCTTGGGTGCTGACTGGTTTGGGAAGCCAAGTAACACTCTGGAACTGTCCTTGTGGATTCATAGTCCTGGCTCAAGGGTGACGTTGTTGTTGAGATTTGGAATAGTAGTGTCTACGGTTGGGTGGAACATCCTTGTTCTGCAGCCAGTTGGTGTCATCTTTCATAAAGATAAGTGTTCTCTATAATGGTATCAATTGCATGTATATGAATGTATTTTTGCCGTATATTTAATTATCGTTTAATTTAATCTTTAGACTATGCATGCTTGCTGACTACTGTTGTGCATGTCGTTAAAGTCTTTCCTTTTATGCATTCTTAAATTTTAAAAAGGTATCCGTAAGAGAAAGAAGTCCAAGGGTGAGCTTGAAGGTATCGTACCTCGTCCTGTGGGTGGTTGGGTATGTTACACTCACACTCTCTCTTTGTCTTCTTCTCTCCTCGTCTCATACTCTAACACTCTCTCTTTGTCTTCCTGCCCCCCCTCTCACACTCTCACACACTCTCTTTGTCTTCCACTCTCCCTCTCTCTCTCTCTCTCTCCTACATCTACCCCTCTCTCCCTCTCACTTTGTATCCCCCTCTCTATTTATTGCCCACTTTTCCCCCATTTATCTATTTACCTCTCACTCTCTCTTTCTACCCCCCTTTGCGTCTCCCTCTCCCTCACCCTTAATATCACACACTCTCTCTATATTCATCTCTCTCTCTCTCTCTCTCTCTCTCTCTCTCTCTCCTACATCTACCCCTGTCTCCCTCTCAATTTGTATCCCCCTCCCTCTCCATCACCCACTTCTCCCTCCTTTCTCTCTCTACCTCACTCTCTCTCTCCACCCCCCTCTCTTTCTCCCTCTCCCTCACTGTCACACACTCTTTGTCTTCCTCTCTCACCCTCTCACACTCATTGTCTTTCTCTCTCTACCTCTCACGCTCTCATACACTCTCATACAAAAATAATGCCTGTGTGTTCCTGCCAACATGCCTATGTGGCACACTAAGTGGAGGTTTTGACTTTTATGAACCTCTAACATAAAGAACGTGTGCATGTTCCTAGGAACATGTGGACGTTCATGTGGGTGCATGTTCCTACTGACCCCCTGTCCATTTTTTCATCCAACAACTTTATGCATGCACTCACCTATTAAATCTACCATTTATACAAAAAACAATCTAGATAAAAATTTTCTCTATAAGAGCTTAGAACAAGATATTTACAATATGATAAATGAAGGTAGTCTCCACCTTCTAGGAGAATTTAATGCTAGAACTACAACTATTCAAGTTATTATCTTAAGCAACAATTCCAATCCTAATCCTCTGTGGGTAGATGAGGATCTTGTTTCAGCTAGTAGATACAAGAGAAATTCAGAAGACTTGACCGAGAATTTATATAGTACTGAGCTAATCAATCTTGCAGTTCTCAAGATCTAATCATTTTTAATGGTCTAATTAAGTGTCTGAAATATAACTATATTACTTGTATCCATGGGTTGGGTAGTAGTGTTGTGGACTATGTGATATCAAATATCCCTATTTACAACCAAATAGTAAATTTTGACCTTTTAAAGGACCATGATCCTAACTATGATCATAGACCCTTTATCCTAACTCTAAACTTTACCACACAAAAAAACCACCTTGAAAATAACTCTGGTAACGAAAAAAATCTACATTTTGACAAAAATAAAGTTGATCGCTTTTTAAAGGAATTAAGAACCAAATTAATTTTTTAATCATATAAAAACAATATTGAAGATATCGATCATAATTTTACAAAAATCCTCTCTACCTCCATAATTTTTTTTTCTATCAAAGTGTTGTGTAAAAACAAGAATAGAATTGCCAACCCTTCGTATGATAATGAGTGTAAACTTGCTAGAAAATCCATTAGGGATGCATGTAATGAGTCCTTGAAATATGATAAGATTAATAGATACAAAGCCCTAAATAAAAGAATAAAAAACACTACATAAATAGAAAGCAAGAGAATCTTTTGCACATTTCTAAGCTATACCCAAAGAAATTTTGGAGGTAGATTATGACTCGTAAAACTAAAGAAAAAAATAGGATTCACATGGTAGACTGGGATTTCTACCTTAAAGATATTTATGAATCCCATAATGTCTTGGACAAAATTCCAAAATTTTCTACAAAAGATGATGTTTTTTCTATAGAAGACATAAAGTTTGGGGTTAAGCAACTTGTAAACATAAAAGATAAGGACATTGAGGGCTATCAAGCTGAAATATTAAAAATTGGAGAGCCTATTATGATCCCTCGCATACACAAGCTCTTTAATTTAGTAGTCAAGCAATGCTTCCCTAAACCTTGAACTTAAAGCCTCATTGTACCTGTTTTTAAAAGTGGGGATAAAACAAATCCCTTTAATTATAGGACCATTATGATTAGCCCCATTTTATCCAAGATATCTGGAAGTGTTTTTGAAAAGAAGATAAGCATATGGCTAGAAAGCCACGAAAAAAGAGTTAAAGTTCAGGCCTGTTTTAGAGGTTATCATTTAACTGTGGACCACCTTATGATGCTTAGGATCATTGCAGAGGAGTGTTGAAATAATAAAACCAATCTCCTTTGTTGTGTCATTGAATTTAGGAAAGATTTTGACACTAGTCCTAGGACCGACCTTTGGAATAGGTTAGAGAGCTAAAAGTTCCCTTCGGGATGAGTGTTTTTGCTGTAAGGTTGTATGAAAATGTTATTGCCAAGTTTCAGAGGATTGAGGGCTGGTCATAAGAAATTAACTACAATATAGGAGTCAAGCAAGGTTGTCCCCTATCCCCTACCCTTTTTGGCATTTACATTGACAAGTTAGAAGAATGTTTGGAAGTCACGGGTTGTGTTGGACCAACTATTTCTAGTATAGCAATCATCCTTCTTCTCTATACCGATGATATTTTTCATATGTAAAGGAATCCCTATGACCTTAGTAAGCAACATAGAATCCTCAAGGACTTTTTCTCTAGTACAGGTATGACTATGAACATTGAAAAAATGAAGGTTATGATCATTAAATCCAACAAGATCACCTACGATAATTTTGTATATGAAAATAATATCTTGGAGGAAGTGTCTTTGTACAAGTATCTTGGAATTGATTTTCATCACAAGCTCAATTGGAACTACAACATTGAGAAAAGGATAAATGGAGGGTGGGAAGCTTATTATGGGCTTGGAAATAATTGTAAATTAGTAGACCTTTGGCTATGTGATAAGAAAAATATCCTCTTTGAGACTCTTATCACTCTTGTTATCTTATATGGATGTGAAGTTTGGGGATGCAATATCTCTCAAGATTCATGGAGAAAGATAGAGCAAATCCAAAATAATTTTATAACTTATAATCTAAAAATTAAGGGAAATACACCATATCTTATCCTCCTCATTGAAGCGATCCTTTCCCCCATTGATAAAAAAATGATGATTAGGTACTTAATGTAAAAGAACAAGATAAACAACATGGGTAAAAAGAGGCTCCCCAAAATTTCTCCAGACTCTAGCCAAAATCACTAACAACTCAAACATGGATGACATAATGATGCCAAGTCTTGGCTAAATCATTGGGGAATAAAAGAAGTTATTTTGTGGAATAATGATGATATTCAAAATACTGTACAAGCTAAATTTAAGGAGAATCTATGGTGCAATAAATAATTAGAGGACAAATAAAATTTTAAGATATTATGAGGAGGTGGTTAACCCTAACCTTGAAGATAAAAAATATCTCTCTATTTTGACTAGCATAAAGAAGAGAATCAATATTGCTAAAATAATAACCAATTCTCATGAATTGCATAGTGAAACTAGAGGTGGTCAATCCCCAAAACATCATGGCAAGAAAGAATCTGTCACCTTTGTGACACCAAGAGGATTGAAGATTAAAAACACTTTCTCCTATAATGCCCCACATATACCCAAATTAGATCCCAATATCCAAATATTTGTCACAATACCCACCTTCCTAACCTGCTAAGTCATCAAAACTTTAGTGATCTTGGAACGCTTCTGTTAATGCTTTTCAAGATCGAAATAACATTTGCTTTTCATGATTGAAATAACATTATAAAGAAATACAAGTAACCTCTTAGTTTTCTTAAGCTAGAAATTACCAATTTTGGTCTTAATGTACCTTGACCATCCTCATCATCATCACCAATAATATAAAACATGATTTTGTTGATGTTATTTAATAACATAGACTTAGGACCATTTTAAAACATATTTTAATATCAATTCTCATGAGTTGCATAGTGAAACTTGATGTGGGCAATCCCCAAAACACCATGGCAAGAAAGAATTGCCACCTTTGTGACACCAAGAGGATTGAAGATTAAAAACATGTTCTCTTAGAATGCCCCACATATACCCAAATTAGATCCCAAGATCCAAATATTTGTCACAATACCCACCTTCCTATCCCGCTAACTCATCAAAACTTTAGTGATCTTGGAACCTTCTCTTAATGCTTTTCAAGAACAAAAGAAATACAAGTAATCTCTTACTTTACTTTTCTTAAGGTAGAAATGACAAATTTTGTTCTCACCATCAACATCATCAATAATATAAAAGAATTTACTTAGAACATTTTAAAATAAAATTTTAACATCAATTTAATTCAATTTAAATAAACAATTGTAAACATCTCAGCAGAAGTGGAAAGATAAGGAAAACTTATTTAATGTTTAGTTATGGAACGATTCAAATTGTATTATAAAACTGAATCTATAGTTTAAACTTCAATTTAAGAAAAACTAACATTCAACAATGTATTACTCAGTTATTGAACGGTATCAGAACCATTACAAACTCGCCAGAGATGCACAAAGATACCCGAAGTTCTGTTGATATCATTTGGTAAATCCGTATTCAACACTGAGTTTACATGTGATGGCTTTACAGCTAGTAAATTCTGGACTTAGTCCATCCAGAGTGGGGGATTTAGAACCTCTGGGACATCTATGGGGTTCTCTGGGAAATCAAGTAAAAAATCTGGAGACAAAGAAACGGGAGTATAAACATGCAGGCTATTTGAGCTGGAACTATATTCCTGTGAATGATCGGCCAAAGAAGTTTGCAATATTTCATGGTCTAATTGGTTGCCAGAAAATGTTGAATCCGAGAAGAAGACTTCAGTATTAATATAATCCGAGATTGCTGCATAGTTATCCTCAGTAACAGGATCCAAGATTGCTGCAATATCGTAATCCTCACCGCCATGCTCTTGGGATGAAGATTCTTCGGAGATGTCAAGAAATTTTTTCAGAGAATTGATATAATCGTCAGCTAATCTCTTCTCATCTGTTTCATGACGATGAGCGCTGGATGTTTCCCACAATTGTTGATCATACTCTGCTCCGTGTAGCCCTATCTCGTCTGCTGTGAATTGGGGTGCTGAATCTTTCGAGTAAGAAAAACTGCACTCCGAACTGGGAGAACCAGGAAAGCAATGAGAATTCTGCATTGGCGGTGA
>ML812328.1:0-20401 GCA_009831015.1 Picea engelmannii
AGATATTTCACTACTGGCATATAACTTTCACAAAGTCCACACCACTCTATGCATGATCATTCTAATAACTTTGTGAATACTTATGTTTGGGATGCTCTAAATTTGTATAATGAATTGTTTTAGCATAATGTGATAGAGGTGCTTTTAAAGATAATGTCTTAAAGAAAATGCTTTAAATGATGGTAAAATTTGCTCCCTATTCCTTTACGTTGGATCATTGTTTCATGATTATAGGACTGCTCTAGTACACCACTATAATTGTGCTTTAAAAAACTGATATGGTCATGCCCTTTTTTAAACTACTGTGCATTTTGAGAGAGAGATCATTCACTTCTTGATGTGATCTCAACATTGTCTATGCAAACTTTTGAGAATTTGGAACATCAGTTATGTTATTCATTGTGGAAGTAAGATTGTTTCTTATTAGATGTTAAATACGGGTCTTTATGACTCAGAAATCAAGTTTTCATAAGCCAAATTCATCATATGTTTTTTTTCGTCATGCTTAAATCTCCTTACAGTTTTTTTTTGTAATGCTTAAATCCCCTCCGTTCTATTTCTGATAGCGTCAATGCAAATTGTTGGAAAGTAATATGGATACTCGGAATGTGTGCCTGCAGGCCTATAATCGACCATGATTTTTGCTACTTGGGATGAAAATTAACATCTCCAACATGTGAGTCTGTATGGACTAACGTTCTCCCAGCTATGACCTTCATGGTGGCTTTCCTTTTTAATCAAACCGCATTGTTCCCTCCAAATCATATATTTTGTGGAGATTGCTTCTTCAGATGATAGTATTTCTTTTATATTACAAATACAAGGCAAGGAACGCACACGCGAGGAGGAAAGGAAAGACGCACCCCGTGAGGAGACCTATGGAAACTCAGTGAAGTCATTGAGGGTTGTGTTTTTTTTCTTTCAATAAATTTCAATTCACGTTGCCATGGAAACCCTAATATTCAATTAGGAAATAAGTAACGACGAAATATTTCAAAATTAAGTTGAATTAAACTTTCACCCCTAAACCCTAATTTCAAAGTGAGGATGCCACAATGCCATATAATTATAATGCCACGTTTCCTGAACGAAACCCAATTGATAGGTTCAAAGGTAGAATCTATGTTTTTGCACGTTCCAATTCTAAAAAGGGATATATAACATATTTTACAAGATGGATAGAGACAACAAAAAAAATCATAAACGCATACAAAGGTCAAGCAGATATATCTTCTAGAAGAGAGGGAAGAAACAAATACGTCAGAGACTGAACTTACTGGAAATCTAATAAAATGAAGAATATCAATACAACATCTCGCAATTACTTCATCTATATCAAAGTAAAGTTGAGATTATAGAATTCAATGAATATTCACAATTCCATCCTAGAAATGTACTCAGTACAAGGAAAGAAATGACCACATCTCATGAGGTGACAGATGGATTAATCAATTGTCCTTAGTAAGCCAATCCATGGGCAAGACTTAATTCCAAGAGTCATCCATGGATGTGCTGACATAAACCAAAATGTATAAGCCATTTCTGGATAACAAATGGTAGACATAGTATTCAAACTTTTGTGTTTTCCTTAAAGTAAAATCGAGTATAAGTAACTAAATCTTAGAAGTCTAAAGGTGTTGAGGCACTGACCCACAGATTTACGAGGATGATGAGATAGTTACTGCCTTGAGGATAATTCTCCTTTAACACAGTACCACATGAGTATTGTTTTTCATATAAATAACTACAAAAACATTACAAAATCTATAAAAAAATTACCTCGTTCACCGATGGAAAGAAATAATTTACTGAATATTGTAACATCTATAAAAACAATTAAATTGATATTATCATTTGCGGAATATTACTTCATACAATTGATCAGATTGCACTTTTCATCAACCCATATCACACTTCTCCTTTTTAGCTATATATCAACGTATCTCTTCCCATATATGATGGACAAATGAACAATAAACTTATGGACTCTTGGATCCAAGTCTACATGTTTGTTTTCAAGCATGTCTTACAAACCAATCCTATTTTTAGTGACTTACAAACCACATGATAACTCAGTGTTTGTTAACGCTACATCGGCAGGTATTCGCTACCATGTAGCCTTGTTATGTTTGTGGCTGAGTATATTGGAATTGTTTTGGAATCAAATTAGAGTATGAAATTTGATTTTTAATTAACTTTATATAAAACAAATTTAAATTAATTTGAAATAAATTCAAATAAATTTGATTTTCAATATATTTTTTTTAGAAGGTCATATGTTCAAGGGTAAAGTATGTGTTATATTTGCAAATGTGGAAACACAAATATCACATGATAATCAACAATCACACACATATTATAAACACAGAGATTTTACGTGGTTCACCCAAACATCGGGCTAAGTCCACCAAGCATAGGTATCGGTTGTCTTATTATTCAGATCATGGAGATTACATCAGCTCACTCACGCTCCTCATCCTTACACTATTTCCTCAATTCCCCTTTATGCTTCTACGTGCTTACATCAATAATGAACAGGATTAAATTAGTTACATAACTATTTTCTAAACTTGTGCGTTCATAACAAATTGGTAGATTTGGTTGAACAGACTACTACAAAATAGGCTCCACTAAATCTGCTCATATCTACCGAATCTGGGAAATTCGTTGGCATATTCAAAAATCTCCACCTTGACAACAATTAACCTGATACCTTGCTCCTTCCTTTTGTTCATCACCTTTTCTGCAAGCTAAGAGAAGCCAAGCACCATCGTAACTTCTCTAACAATACTGGTTTTGTGAACATGTATGTGCAGTTCTCTTTTGTATGCACTTTCTCAAGAGAGGCTCCACCTTCATCGATGGCCTGTCTTAGAAAACGATACTTGATAGGTATATGTTTTGTTTTACTGTGATAGGTTGGATTCTTAGCCAAGTGAATAGCACTTTGAATATCACAAAGTAACTTTAGTTTGTCTTGCATCCTTCCAAACTCACCAAACAAACCTTTCAACCAAACTGCCTCTTTGCAAGCATGTGAAGCAACTACGTATTATGCTTATGTAGTGGATAAAGCAACAATGTTCTGTAGATTTGACATCCAACTAATGGCTCCACGTGCAAGAGTAAAGGCATACCCTGAAGTTGACCTTCTCTTGTCTAAATCACCTGCAAAATAAGAATCAACATATCCACAGACTAACTCACGAACATTGTTATAGGTGATACAGTAATCACTTGTGCCCCTTAGATACTGAAGCACCCATTTCACTGATGCCCAGTGCTATTTACCTGGATTTGCCATAAACCTGCTGACAACCCCAACTGCATGTGAAATGTCTAGCCTTGTACTAACCATCGCATACATTAGACTTCCTACTGCATTGGCATACAGTATTCAAGACATATATTCATTTTTTTCTTTTGTACTAGGACATAAACTTGAAGAAATCTTAAAATGGGAAGCCAAAGGGACTAAAACTGGTTTCACATTGTTCATACCAAATCTCAAAAGTATCTTCTCAACATACTTCTGTTGTGACAACCAAAGCTTACCATTCCTCCTGTCTGTGAATATGTCCATGCCCAAAATTTGTCTTGCTACTCCTAGATCTTTCATATCGAACATCCTAGCCATCTGAGCCTTTAACCTATTGATCTCAGTTATGCCTTTGCTTGCTAAAAGCATATCGTCAACATACAATACTAAGATAATGAATATGCCATTATTCAATTTCTTAAAGTAGACACAATGATCATACTCACTCCTTGCATAATTCTGGCTCACCATGAAAGAGTCAAATTTCTTGTACCATTGTCTAGGCGACTGCCTCAGACCATACAATGATTTATTGAGCCTGCAAACAAATTTCTTGTTGCGATTCTGAATGAACCCTTAAGGTTGTTCCATGTAAATTTCCTCATCCAAATCTCCATGTAAGAAAACAGTCTTAACATCTAGTTTCTCCAACTCCAAATCTAGTAAAGCAACCAATGCTAACACAATTCGAATTGAAACGGACTTAACAAATGGTGAAAAAATCTCATGAAAGTTAATACCTTCTTTCTGAGAATATATTTTCGCAACCAGCCTTGCTTTGTACCTTTCCACCTTATCATCAACACCCTTCTTCAGCTTGTAGACCCACTTGCAACCTACAGTTTTTATGTCTCTTGGAAGTTCTACCAGGTCCCATATGCCATTCCTCTCCAATGCCTTCATTTCATCATTCATTGCTTCTTTCCATTATCGTTGTTAGAACCCTTCACAACTTCCTGATAGCATGAAGGTTCATCATCATTAGTACTTAAAGAAACTGACGAAACAAAATCATCATACCTTCTTGGAGGATTTCTAACCCGCGTTAGACCTCCTTAGGGAAGTTTGTGGCTCATCCACATTCTGTTGATTGTTATCATCAACCATGTCTTCCTCTGCAGGAAAATCTGAATGAACATCTTCAGAAACTTGTTTATGTTCACTTTCATCTGTATTTGAACTGGTTTCAAACTGAATCTGTTGATACTTAGGTACTTCTTCATGTTTCATTTGAACATCTATATTTGATTTGATGAGAGATGATTCATCAAATATTACATCTTTTTTAATGGTGATCTTGTGAGAAGTAGAATCCCACAACCTGTACCCCTTAATACCATCACCATATCCAACAAAGATAAGCCTTTTTTTATTTTGGATCTAATTTAGAACGTTGATGTTTTGAAATTGGAGCATAGGCTTCACAACCAAAAACTTTAAGATTAGAATAATTACAAGGGTGACCTTTCCATACCTCTTTAGGAATATTGCATTCTATTGTTGTCGATGGTGATCGATTCACCAAATAACAAGTTGTAGTTACTACTTTTGCCCATAGTTCATGTTGCAAATTGGTGTTACTAAGCATACTCCTTTCTCTCTCTAGAAGAGTCATGTTCATGCATTCAACAACTCCATTTTGTTGAGGAGTATAGGCAGTGGTTTTATGCCTATCAATCCCAAACTCCTTGCAATAGTTCTCAAATTCCATTGACGTAAATTCACCACCATTATCAGTTCTTAAACATTTGATGGACCTACCAGTGCTCTTTTCCACTAAATCTCTAAACTGCTTGAAAACTGTAAATACATCAACTTTACTCTAACATATAAATCCACACCTTCCTAGAGAAATCATTTATAAAAGTAAAAAAATATGATGATCCTCCATACGAAATAGTAGGGGGTGGTCCCCAAACATCAGAATGGATATAATCAAGGATTCCTTCACTGGTGTGTCTTCCGGTTTTAAATATCTGCCTATTCAGTTTTCCATAAATACAGTGCTTGTAGAAATATAACTTTAAAGACTTTAGACTAGGAAGTAACTTGTGATCAGATAATACCTTTAATCCTTGTTCGCTCATATGACCCAACCATTGATGCCACAGTCGAACAGAATCACTATCGTTCTCAGATATCGTTGTCGAATGATCTGACTCAGTTCTTCCTTCTAACAGAAACAGGTTACCAACATTCTTCGCTTTCATAACCACTAGGATTCCTTTGTAGACTTTCATAACTCCACCTTGAATAATACTCTTATATCCTCCAGTGTCTAAGACTCCCAAATAAATTAGGTTCTTCCTAAGATCAAGTACATGTCTCACATCAATTAGTATTTTAACAATTCCATCAAACATCTTAATTCGAATAATACCAATTCCCACAACTTTACACGAGATATCATTTCCCATGTAAACTATTCCATCATCTATAGACTGGTAAGTAACAAACCAGTGTCTATCAAGACACATGTGATTTGAAGCACCATAATCTAATAACCACTATTGATCATGACGTGAACCAATACTAATTGATAAAACTTCATCAGTCATACCTAAACCTGTTGTTGAACCTGTTTCAGTTGTGTTTTCTTCCTTCGTCTCTTTTGGAGGGTCTTCTTTGGAGGCTTGTTGTCTCTTCCAACAATCCTTCTTCATGTGTCCAGATTTTCCACAAAACCAACACTTAAGCTTGCTCTTATTTCCCTTCGACTTTGACCAAGAGAAATCCCTTTGATCGTGTCCTCTTTCTTTAGGTCTGCCTCTGACCGTCATCGCCTCAGATGTAGAGGTTTCTAGATTGGATTTCTTCCTTGTTTTCTCAAACAGTAAAGCTCCAACAATATCATCAAACTCAATACTTTTTGTTGAAATTAAACTAATAGAGGTAACAAAGTGATCCCATGACGCGGGCAAAGAACACAATAATGTAATTGTCTTATCTTCAAATTCGAATTTCACTTCCATGCTAGTCAACTGGACTAAAAGAGTATTAAAAGAATTTAAATGATCAACTATTTTTGTACCTTCCTTCATGCGCAAACTGTACAATTGTCTTTTTAGGAAGATCACGTTCGTCAAGGATTTCGTCATATACAAGCTTTCCAACTTCGTCCACAAACCGGATGATGTCTTCTCTGTAACAATGTTGAACAAAACATCATCGGCCAAACATACGTGTATGGCACTCAGTGCTCTTGCATCAATCTCATCCCACTCATCATCTGAAATGGTCACGGGTTTCTTTGCTTTTCCCAAAAGCGCCTTCACCACGCCTTGTTGCACGAGCAGATCATATGTCTTCACCTTCCAGATCTCGAAATTATTCTTTCCATTGAACTTCCCGATTTCGAATTTAGCACTCTACGTCTTCACCATTAATAGAAGAAACAATTCCAACACCACTGCTTATAAAACCAAGCCCTTTATATGAAAAATAACCTTATACTTAAAGGTTAAACCCAAAATTAATGGTAAAAAGGTTTTTCTTTTTTATATTTAAAAAAAAACCTTTTACCAAATCCACCAAAAATTTAACTCTTTAAAATAATATTTAAATCCTTTAAACATCCGCCCACTCTTAAATTTTCATAATTTTTTTAAATATTCACTTTTTGAAAAAACAAGCCACATACCATGGCATGGACAACTTTATAAATTGTGGGCGTTCCCTTCCTCACTTAGACCGGTGCGATTTCTAACAAGAAAAAAGAATCGATGCTCCCTTTAACACTGCAATCCAGCGCTGGATTGGAAAAACCCAAAGAACGTAAGGGAACCCTAAATTGGCGCTCCCTCCATGCATAGACCCCTGCACTGATGCAGAAGTCGATGCTTCCGTGGGCATTTCTAGCAAGGTGTGAGTCTGTATCCCTCCAACAGATTGATGGCTCAAGCATGAATGCATTTTTCCACATCCAGATTCTTCTGATACCACTTGTTATATTTGTAAATGTGGAAACACAAATATCACATGATAATCAACAATCACACACAGATTATAAACACAGAGATTTTATGTGGTTCACCCAAACATTGGGTTAAGTCCACCAAGATGAGGTATTGATTGTCTTATTATTTAGATCATGGATATTACAGCAGTTCACTCACGCTCCTCATCCTTACACTATTTCCTCAATTCCCCTTTATGCCTCTACGAGCTTACATCAATAATGAACAAAATTAGATTAGTTACATAACTATTTTCTAAACTTGTGCGTTCATACCAAATTGGTAGATTTTGCTGAACATACTACTACAAAATAGGCTCCACTAAATCTACTCATATCTACCGAATCTAGGAACTTGGTTGGCATATTCAACAGTATGTACACTTTCATAGACTTTAGTAATCAAATAATTGGGCTAAGAGAGTTTGTGCCCCACAAACAAAAGGGGTCTCATACACCAATTTAGTCTCCCTTGACAATCACCTTAAAGTTAGATTATTATTAATATGATAGTTCTTATTAAATTAAATATTTGATAATTCTAACCATATTTTTCAACTTTTATAAATATTTTAAATATTATATTTTAATTAAATTTCATTTAATAAGTAAGTTATATAGACATTTGTATATACCAATTGTTGTAACATTAAATGCTGCACAATAAGCTAATTATTGTTAACCACCATATATACCAATTGTTATAACATTAAATATTGTAACATTAAATGCTGCACAATAAGCTAATTATTGTTAACCACCATTTTAAGATCATAAAAACAAACTCATAAAAACTTGCGTCCATGTTTTTTTTTATCAGCCTCCATGGACGCGGATCTTCTCCAGACCAAACCATATTGAAAACGGCTCATTAAAATGTGAAATTCATGCCATTGTTTAAAGCACTTGTATGGAAAAACATCAATCTCGTTTTCTTTGGAAACATAAAAATTGAATCCTTTCCACTTTTCCATTACAACGGCCAACAATAAATAATTGCACAAGGCGTATAACAGTGTATGAAACTATAACTTTTGACTAGGTTATATGTTTGGTCTGAAATTTTATGGGGAGTTGTTTCTTAAAGAGTTCTTTATCAGATTGGACGTTAGTTAGCTCTTAAAGAGTTTTTTTTATCAGATTGGACGTTAGTTAGCTCTTAGCTCTTAGTTAGTGGTCACTTTTAGAGTGATGGGATAATTTTTTAAATTAGTTGTTTTTAAGGTTGAGTTTCAATTATAATAGTTAGGATGAAGAAGAAATAAAAGAGAGTTATTTTTCCATTCTCCCATATTGACATGATTTATTTGATCTTGTGAATAATCTTATAAATAAATATAAAGTTTTTATTACATCACCCCTTTTTCCATGGTTCAATCAAATTCTCATGGTTCAATCAAATCCATCCTATAATTATAAATGTGAACTAAAAAATTATCTTTTAAAAAACATTTAATTTTTTATATTTACTTAGTATCCATGGTTCAATCAAATTCTCATGGTTCAATCAAATCCATCTTATAATTATAAATGTGAACAAAAAATTATCATTAAAAAACATTTAATTTTTTTATATTTACTTAGTATTTGTGAATAACAATGATCAAATTTTAGATCTTATAAATATAAATTTAAAAATCATCGTTTAAATATATATATATATATATCATCTTTTAAAAAAGATTTAATTTTTTATATTTACTTAAGTAACAAAAATATCATCAAATTTTATATAATAGATTATAAATGCAAATTTAAAAATCATCTTTAAAAAAAATTATATTCACTTCATATTTATGAGTAACAAAAATATGATCAAATTTTATATAATAGATTAAATAAAACTCAAGAATGTGATCATTTTTTATATAATAGATTATAGCTTCATTCAGAAGCATTAAATGTCATTTTCTTGATGATTTATTATTTAGTATTTAATTTTAAAATAAGTAATATTTCATGTTACATATTATAAAATAATGTTATTGAGTATATTTATTATTTAGTATTTAATTTTAAAATAAGTAATATTTCATGTTACATATTATAAAATAATGTTATTGAGTATATATATATTTTGCATTATATATATATATATATATATATATATATATATATATATATATATATATATGAAAAAAAATTATTACTTAGTATTTAATATAGGGATGGGTGATTTTTAAGAAAAAAATTAAATATTTAATTAATGGTTTAAAAAAACAAACAAACTAATAAATTTAACTACTAAAATTTGCCTTAGTAAAGTCAAATTCATTTTAACCAACATAGCCACCTTAATGGAATCAAATCCATTTTCACAAAAACAATGACTTGTTTTTTCTGGATAGACAATTAAGTTTTTTGAATTTAAAGTCATTTACAACAAATCCATATCTATGACACCCTCACTGGAGAGAAATTTGAAAACCTTATCATTGGCAATGACAAAGAACGGATGATCGGCCATGAGGTTGAGCAGAGTGATCTCCAGAACAAAAATGACACCAATGCTTTTAGCAGTACGATCGCTAAGACTCATGGTAAGTGCACTCCCTAAATAATTTTCATTGGGTAGACAGAGCCCATGAGGGTCGTTGCCCTCATCGTCCTCGTCAATGCCCCAACACTAAACAAATCCTCGAGGCCTTCGAGCTAATCCGAGCTCAAAACCCTAACTTTGTGTATCTTAACATGCTTATATCCATCCTCTTTGAAAGGGGTTTGATCACAAGAAATATCTATGGTCTCAATTCCATTATCCCCCCTTCTTATCTATGCAATAACAACCCTAAATGAACAATGACAATGAAGCTCTCTAGCTCTATAAACAACATTGGCATGCCAATTCTAATCCACCTGGAAAGTTTGAATCTGTGTAGGGAAGAGGATGAACTAATTTCTATCCTCCCATAAATTAAGGTACAATTAGTGCACAATATTCAAGAGGTATTTTTGCAATCCTGAATCTGTGTAATCTTTAGCAATGTTGATCTAGATTTTATGAGCAGAATGAAATGACTACAAATTATAAACAGGTGCTTAACACAAAATAACAGAGATACAGTAAAACTGGTTTTCTATTGAATAAGGAAATAAGCTGAAACTGTAAAATGCAGCGGAAACAAGCTTGTTGGAACGGTGGAAGCTTATCTATGAGAAGAGATGTGATGGTTGCGCTCATTTGAAAGAAGATGATTACAATCAGAATATGAAGGCCTTTTTAAATAAACAAGAATGCACAAAAACCTAGGCATCCAAAAACCTAACCATAGGAGATGAAGCGCCAAAAGTCATGCGGGCCCTGTTTGGGTAAGTTAGTACATCAACTTCCCGGGATCGTAACTTTTGCATACGATCTCTGTTTTAGGCATGTGATAGCCCGTTGGAAAGGTATCGTCGAGGAGACTAATTTTGGGGAATAAATGATTCCTTTTACTATCATTGAGAATCTCTATCCCGAAAAACCTTCATTTAGGCCCTCAAAATGACCTCGAAAGTTAAAACCACTAAAAATAGTAAATTGCCAAAATTGTCAGAAAATTGTTTTGAGATAATTGGAAAAGGTGGGTGGCCACCGATATCCACCTGGATCAATCCTCCCTCCTTAGGAATAAATGGTCTCCATTGTGTTGTGTTCCCCCATCAGATGAGGAAATTTCTGCTGAATTTGGCCCCGGGTGAGCCACTTGTCTTAGTGCAGGAGTTGCCCTGCTTTGACGATTCGATAAAGATGGATCCTTTGCTGTCGAGTGCCCTTGATCTATGTGTCCACGATATGATCACTGGAAGCTTGTTTTATGTAGTCGGGATTGAGCTCTGTTGGTGTCAGTTGCTCTGCTACATCTGAGGTATCCAATAATGGTGGGAAATAAGGGCGAAGGAGATCCGTGTTGAAAACTGGGTGCAGGCCAAGGAAAGGAGGAATGTTGAGCTCAAAAGAATTATATCCCATGGCCTTGGTGATGGTGTACGACCCATAACGGAGTGGGAGAAGCTTCCGATGGGGTCCTGTAAAGCGTTATTTCTGCAAGTGCAACCAAATTTTGTCTCCCACCTGAAACTTATGTGGCACCCGATGTTGATCATGGCGTTGCTTATACATTGGACTTTTGTAGCATATCCTGAACCGGTTGGCAGATGTGCTAGATCCGCTCAATGAACCAGGTGGCTTTGTCAGCTTCAGTTGGAGAAGGAGATGAGTCGGTCGAGGTGACCGCAAGGGGAAGTGCAACATCTATGGGACCTAATGGTTGGAATCCCAACCCCACCTGAAAGGGGCTATGGCCGGTTGAGCTATGAAGGGCTCAATTGTAGCTATCTTGGACATAGTGAAGGCTCTCATCCCATGTGCGAGGGTGCTTTGAATTATACATGTGAAGGATATGCACAATCATTCGATTGACGACCTCTATTTGGCCATCTGTCTGGGGGTGGAAGGTCGTGGATTTGGTGAACTTGGTGTCCAGCAGTGACCAGAGGCTCGACCAGAATGTGCTAAGAAATCGACTGTCCCGATCTGAGACAATGGTTTGTGGGATTCCAAAATGTACCCAGACTCGTTCAAAGAAGAGCTTGGCAGTGGCTTCTGCTGTGATGTTCTTCTTGCAGGCAACCAGAATTGTCATCTTAGAAAAGCGATCAACAACCACAAAAACATAGTCATTTCCCCACTTGGTGGATGGAAGGCCCAACATGTAGTCCATTGAGATGGATTCCCATGGCTTGTGAGGAGTAGGAAGAGGGGTGTACAGGCCCTGTTTCTTAGTGTTCGGTTTGGCAATAGCGCAAACGGTGTAGGACCTGATATACTTATTGACCTCTTGTCGAAGTTTCGGCCAGTAGAAATGTTTCTCTAGCATCACCACTGTCTTTTCGACGCCGAAGTGTCCTACCACCCGATTGTAGTGGGCTTCCCAGATCATCTTTGCTCGCTCGCTTTATGGAACACGAATATGGCCCAGACGACATAACAACCCTTCCTGAAGATGGAAATTATCGACAACTGCATTTGCACCCAACATTTGGTAGGTGGTGGAAAAGTCGGGGTCCATCTCATAGAGTTGGGGCCATCCAGAGGTCTCATGGCTGCAGGAGTCTAACACCGTGGAGAGTGTCGCGACTGGAGATTTGCTGAGGCAATCAACGACGTGATTGGTTCTTCCTGTTTTATACTTGGTGTTGAGGTGGAATTGCTGCAAGTATGTGGACCACTTTTGATGGTGATCATTTTGCAATTTTCCTTGTGTTTGCATGAACTACAGTGGCTTATGATCAATGTGTATGATTGTCTCCTTCCCAAGAATGTAATGTCTCCACTGGCGGCAGGCTTGCACAATGGAGTACATTTCTTTGTCGTAATTAGGGTACTTATGGACAACATCTGATAATGTCTCACTATGATAGGCCATGGGGTGGTCGTGCTGAGTGAGAACGATGCCCACTGCATAGTCTGAAGCATCTATCTCAATCTCAAAGGGTTGATGCAGGTCTGGTAGTGAAAATACTGGGGTTGAGCAAAAGCGGTTCTTCAAATCGTTGAACACTTGTTGTTGGGACCGACCCCACACAAATTTCCCCTTACCACCACCCCTGGCTATTTGGATAAGGGCCCATGCAATATGGGAGAATCCCAACACGAACCTACGGTAGAAATTGGCAAGGCCTAAGAAGCTCTAAATCTCAGTGAGTGTGGTTGTGGTTGGCTAGTCACAGATGACTTGGGTCTTGGCTGGATCCACATGTACACCATGCTAATCAATTATGAAGCCCAGGTAATGGACCCTATCCATGTCGAAGGAGCATTTTTCCAAGTTGGCATATAGCTTGTGTTGCCACAGGGTGTGCAGAACCTATTGAATATGCTGCAAGTGTTTGGCCCAAGTCTTGTTGTAAATGAGAATTTCATCCAGATACACCACTACAAAATTATTGGTGAATGGTCGCAGGATATCGTCCATCATCCTCATGAAAGTGGCTGGAGCATTTGTCAAACCAAAGGGCATGACCAACCATTCAAAAAGGCCTTCCTTTGACTTGAAGGCAGGTTTCCATACATCTGTTTATTCTATTGGGACATGGTGGTTTCTGACTGAGTTGATGAAGGAGGTCATTGGTTCATGGAATCAGGTACCGGTTTCTGACTGTGATTTTATTCAAAGCTCGATAATCAATGCAGAGTCACCAAGTTCCATCTTTCTTCTGTACCAACACAATTGGGCTCCCGCAAGGTGATGAGCTAGGGTGGATGTGCCCCTTATGGAGCAGTTATTCGATCTGTCACTTGATCTCCTCATTCTCTAACAAAGAGCGGCGATAGACTGGCCCATTGGGCAGCAGTGCACCGGGGTTCAGATCGATGGGGTGCTTGACCTGACAGTGCAAAGGTACCCCAGTAGGTGAGGAGAAGATATCTGAGTATTCTTCCACGACCTTATCTACTTACTTCTATTGTGTGGAGAGGTCGGCCGCAGAGACCCTAGATGTGGTTGTGATCTTTCACTTATTCTGAGAGCGAATCACGAAGAAGACAAACTTCCTCGTCTAAGAGATGACTTTCCTACATTTCTTAGTAGAGATCAAGGAAATAACACTAGGTGGGACTGCCTTAGGTATCCTGTATAATTTCCTGTTCAAAGTAATAATAAAACTACGAGGCCTAGACTCATATACAGCATGACATTTCCATAAATAAGGTTGGCCCAAAAGAACATCGCAAACTTCGATAGGAGAAACATTACACAATACCTCGTCTTTGAAGGACTTGATGTCGTATGATAGTCAGCACTGTTGTTGATGCAGAGATCACTTCCTTGACGGAGCCATCCAATGTTGTAGGGTTGTGGGTGCGGTGTTGTCAGCAGGGCCAACTGCTTGAAGACCTATGTTGATATGAGGTTCTTCTTCCTATCGATATATACGATGAAGTGCAACAGGGTGCCTTTTACCCACATCTGTGAATGGAAGAGGTGTGCTCCTTCTTCTGGCTCCTTTGATTCACCAGGCTGGAGCTTGGTGGTAGCAACGGTGGCACTGGGTTCTACGTTAATGACCCATCTTCCCTTTTCTGGTTCTGGCTCGAAGTCTGAACCCACATCTGATTCAAAGGCTTTCACTTCGGCCACCAGTGACTGCTTTGAGGGGCAGTCAATAGTGTTATGCCAGGGGCTCTTATGGAAGTCGCACCACTTCCCGGTATCTTTATTTGTCTTTCCGATGTCCTTATTTACTTGCGGCTTGGATCGGTTTTCCTAATACTATCCATCTTTTCTTTGTCCTATTTTCTATGGGTTGGGGCCACCCTTTCCTGGCTATTGTTGTGAACGGTTCCCAGGCCCAAATTCTCACATCTTTTGTTTGAGCTTCTGCTCGATTTTGATCGCATATCGATAGGCCGTGCCCAAGGATGAGATTTCCAAAAATTCCATTTCGGCCTGGATGTATCTATGCAGAGTGTCGCGATACTTGAGCACCAGATATTACTTTGAATCTTTGATACCTAGCTTGGTGCGCAAGGTATGAAAGATATTCGTGAAATCTGGCATCGATTGGTCTCTTTCTTGCCGCAGTGTGGTCCATTTGGTATAGAGGTCGTCATAACTTCTGACATGGTAGTATTTTTCCTTAATAACATCCTTGAAGGAATCCCAGGTGGTCGTGACTATAAATAATGAGGGTTCCATTGTTTCCTTTTGCTCACAGAAGGATTCCCACCAATCTTTGACATGGGGAACGACTTTGAGGAGCGCAAAACTAATATTTTCTCTATTCAAAAAGTTATGGATAGAAAAATACCTTTCTAGTAGATTCAACTACTTGTCTACAACATCTGCATCTATCTGACCTTCAAATATAGGAATATCAAAGTTTATTTGTACCTTGAAGGGGGTGGCACCTCCGCTCGAAGAAGATGCGTCGCATGTTGGTAGTTGTCGAAGGATTTGCACGAAACTATCCATCATCTTGTTCCTTTGTTGCGTGAGGGATTCCTCAATAAACAGATTGAAAGGATCTCATGTCCTGTCATATTTCTTTTCTCCTTCCATGAGAGATCGCTTGGGTGTGTGAGATCTTTTTTCCTCAAGAGAAACAAGCTCGAGACGCAACTCTTTGTACTTCGACCTTGTTGGGGACATGCATTAAGACGACAAGGAGAAGACCGCTCTGATACCATTGATCTGGATTTTATGAGAAGAACAAAATGACTACAAATTATTAACATTTTCTTAACACAAAATAGTAGAGATACAGTAAAACTGGTTTTCTATTCAATAAGGAAATAAGCTAAAACTATAAAATGCAGCGGAAACAAGATTGTTGGAATGGTGGTGGCTTATCCCTGAGAAGAGATGTGATGGTTACGCTCATTCGCAAGAATATAATTACAATCAGGCTCTGAAGGCCTTTTTACAATAAACTAGAATGCCCAAAACCCTATACATCCAAAAATCTAACCCTAGGAGATGAAGCTCCAAAAGTCATGTGGGCCTTGTTTGGGTAAGTTAGTACATCAACTTCCCGGGGTCGTAACTTTTGCATATGATCTTCGTTTTAGGCGTGTGATAGCCCGTTGGAAAGGTATCGTAGAGGAGATTCATTTTGAGGACTCAATGATTCATTTAGCTATCATTGAGGAGCTAGATCACGAAAAACCTTCATTTAGGCCCTCAAAATGGCCCCAGAAGTTAAAACTGCTAAAAATAGTAAATTGTCAAAATTGTCAGAAAATTGTGTTGAGCCAGTTGGAAAAGGTGGGTGGCCACCGATATCCACCTGGATCAATACTCACTCCTTAGGAAGTAATGGTCTCCATTTCATTGAGTTCTCCCATCAGATGAGGAAATTTCTGCTGAATTTGGCCCCGGGTGAGCCACTTGCCTTGGTGCAGGAGTTGCCCTACTTTGACGACTCGATAAAGTTGGATCCTTTGTTGTCGAGTGCCCTTGACCTATGTGTCCATGATCTGATCATTGGATTCCTATTTTATGTAGTCGGGGTTGAGCTCTTTTGGTGTTAGCTTCTCTGTTACATCTGAGGTATCTAATAATAGTGGGAAATAAGGGCAAAGGAGATCCACGTTGAACATTAGGTGCAAGCCAAGGAAAGGAGGAATGTTGAGCTCAAAAGAATTATCTCCCACAACCTTGGTGATGGTGTACGACCCATAACAGAGTGGGTGAAGCTTCTGATGGGGTCCTCTAAGGTGTTCTTTTTGCAATTGCAACCAAACTTTTGTCGCCCACCTGAAACTTATGTGGCACCCGATGTTGCTCATGGCACTGCTTGTACTTGTCATTGAACTTCTGTAGGATATCCTGAAACTGTTGGCGGATGTGTTGGATCCGCTCTATGAACCAGGTGGCTTTGTTAGCTTCATTTGGAGCAGGAGATGAGTCGGTCGAGGTGATCGCAAGGGGAAGTGCAACATCTATGGGACCCAATGGTTGGAATCCCGACCCCACCTGAAAGGGGTTGTGGCCAGTTGAGCTATGCAGGGCTCAATTGTAGCTATGTTGGACATAGGGAAGGCTCTCATCCCATGTGAGAGGGTGCTTTGAATTATACATGTGAAGGATATGCACAATCATTCGATTGACGACCTCAGTTTGGCCATCTGTCTAGGGGTGGAAGGTCGTGTATTTGGTGAGCTTGGTGTCCAGCAGTGACCAGAGGCTTGACCAGAATGTGCTAAGAAATCAATTGTCCTGATCTAAGAAAATGGTTTGTGGGATTCCAAAATGTATCCAGACTCGTTCAAAGAAGAGCTTGGCAGTGGTCTTTGCTATGATGTTCTTCTTGCAGGCAACCATAATCGCCATCTTAGAAAAGCGATCAACAACCACAAAAACACAGTCATTTCCCCACTTGGTGGACGGGAGGCCCGACATGTAGTCCATTGAGATGGATTCCCTTGGCCTGTCAGGAGTAGGAAGAGGGGTGTACAGGCCTTGTTTCTTGGTGGTCGGTTTGGCAATAGCGCAGGCGATGTAGGACCTGATATACTTGCTGACCTTGTGTTGAAGTTTCGGCCAGTAGAAAATTTTCTGTAGAATCACCACTATCTTTGTGATGCCGAAGTGTCTGGCCACCCAACTGTAGTGGGCTTCCCAGATCAGCTTCGCTCGCTCACTTGATGGAACACAGATATGGACCAGATGACACAACAACCCATCCTGAAGATGGAAATTATCGACAACTACGTTTTCACCCAACATTTGGTAGGTGGTGGAGAATTCGAGGTCTGTCTCATAGAGTTGGGGCCATCTAGAGGTCTCATGGCCACAATAGTCTAGCATCGTGGAGAGTGTCATGACTGGCAGTCCGTTGAGGCAATCAACGATGCGATTGGTGCTTCCTGTTTTATACTCGATGTTGAGGTGGAATTGATGCAAGTATGTGGACCACTTTTGATGGCGATCATTATGCAATTTTCCTTGTGTCTGCATGAATTGCAGTGGCTTGTGAATAGTTTGGATGATTGTCTCCTTCCCAAGAATGTAATTTCTCCACTAGCGGGCTTGCATAATGGAGTACATTTCTTTGTCGTAAGTAGGGTATTTATGGACAACATCTGATAGTGCCTCACTATGATAGGCCACGAGGTGGCCATGCTGAGTGAGAACGGTGCCCACCACATAGTCTGAAGCATCTGTATCGATCTCAAAGGGTTGTTGCAGGTCTGGTAGTGAAGGTACTAGGGCTGAGTAGAAGTGTTGCTTCAAATCATCGAATGCTTGTTTTTGGGACTGACCCCACATAAATTTCTTCTTACCACCACCCCTGGTTATTTGGCTAAGGGCCCATGCAATATGGGAGAATCCCAACACGAACCTGCAGTAGAAAATGGCAAGGCCTAAGAAGCTCCAAAGCTCAGTGAGTGTGGTTAGGGTTGGCCAGTCACGAATGAATTAGATCTTGGTTGGATCCACATGTACACCATGCTGATCAATTATGTAGCCCAGGTAATGGACCCTGTCCATGCCGAATGATCATTTTTCCAAGCTAGCATATAGCTTGTGTTGCCACAGGGTGTGCAGAACCTGTTGAATATGCTACAAGTGTTCATCCCAAGTCTTGTTGTAAATGCAAATTTCATCCATATACACCACTACAAAAGTATTGGTGAATGGTCATAGGATATTGTCCATCATCCTCATGAAAGTGGCTGGAGAATTTGTCAAACCAAAGGGCATGACCAACCATTCAAAAAGGCCTTACTTTGACTTGAAGGTAGTTTTCCATACATCTGTCTGTTCTATCAGGATCTAGTGGTATCCAGACTTCAGATCAATCTTAATGAAGTATGTGTACCCTGTGAGTTGATCAAGGAGGTCGTCAATTCAGGGAATTGGGTACCGGTTTTTTACTGTGATTTTATTCAGAGCCCAGTAATCAATGCAGAGTTTCCAGGTTCCATCTCTCTTCTGTACCAGCACGATTGGGCTCCCGCAAGGTGATGAGTTGGGGTGGATGTTTCCTTTGTGGAGCAATTCTCAGATCTTTCGCTTGATATCATCATTCTCTAACAGAGAGCGGCGATAGACTGTCCCATTGGGCAACGGTGCGACGGGGGTCAAATCGATGGTGTGCTTTATCTGGCAGTGCAGAGGTACCCCGGTAGGTGAGGAGAAGATATATGAGTATTCTTCCACGACCTTATCTACTTACTTCTGCTGTGTGGAGAGGTCGGTCGCAGAGACCCTGGATGTGGCTGTGATCTTTCACTTATTCTGAGAGCGAATCATGAAGAAGACAAACTTCCCCATCTGAGAGATGACCTTCCTGCATTGCTTAGCAGAGAACAAGGAAATAGCACTAGGTGGGACTGTGTCAGGTATCCTGTACAATTTCATGTTCAAAGTAATAATAACACTACGAGGCCTAGATTCATATACAACATGATGTTTCCATAAAGAAGGTTGGCCCAAAAGAACATCACAAACTTTGAGAGGAGAAACATCACACAATACCTCGTCTTTGAAGGGCTTGGTGTCATACGACAGTCGAAACTGTTGGATGACGTGGAGATCTCTTACTTGGCGGAGCCATCCAATGGTGTAGGGTTGTGGGTGCGGTCTTGTCGACAGGGCCAACTACTTGATGACCTCTGCTGAGATGAGGTTCTTCTGGTTGTCGTTATCCATGATGAAGTGCATTAGGGTGCCTTTTACCCACATTTGTGAATGGAAGAGGTGTTCTCCTTCTTTTGGCTCTTCTGGTTCACCATGTTGGAGCTTGGTGGTAGCAACAGTGGCACTGGGTTCCACGTCAATGATCTATCTTCCTCTTTCTAGTTATGGCTCAGAGTCTGAACCCACATCTGATTCAGAGGCTTTCACTTTGGCCACCAGTGACTGCTTTGAGGGGCAGTCAGTAGTGTTATGCCAAGGGCTCTTATGGAAGTCGCACCACTTCTCAGTATCTTTCTTTGTCTTTCCGGTGTCCTTCTTTGCTTTCTGCTTGTACTGGTTGTCCTGATATTGTCCATCTTTTCTCTGTCCTTTGTTTTGTGGGTTGGGGCTGCCCTTTCCTGGCTTTTGCGTTGAGGGGTTCCTAGGCCCAAATTGCCGCATCTTTTGTTTGAGCTTCTACTCGATTTTGATGACATATCAGTAAGTCGTGCCCAAGGATGAGATGTCCAAAAATTTCATTTCGGTCTGGATATATCTATGTAGAGCACCATGATACTTGAGCACCAGATGTCTCTCTGAATCTTTGATACCTATCTTGGTGTGCAAGTGTAACACACCCACTATCATAATTTAAAAATTTTGGGGCTAATCTCCCACAATGGGGAATCTCCAGAAACCCTCATTAGCGAAGTGCCAATCCCTGGTTCAATATCGGGATTCGGGGTCTCTAATGTCAAAATTCATTCACCCCCAAGACTCGCACTCCCCCAAATTCCGACGCGCTCCCTACGCCTTAGCTCCTCAGACCAAGCCTGTGGTCCACTGCCTCTACATCCGTGGTCTTACCTTCTTTCGGGGCTACTCCTATCGGAGTTTTGGGATTTCCGATGTCGTAATTCACGAGTCCTCAGAACTCGCGATCCTCCGATCCCCGATATGCCCTTAACGCATTAGCCCTCTAGGCTATACAATAGTCCATGTGACCACATACCATAGGAC
>ML812328.1:22538-50828 GCA_009831015.1 Picea engelmannii
CTGCAATAAATTCAAACTGTCATTTACATTCATTGACCTCTTCCTGTAGGTCCATTTACATCACATATTCATACTTATGAGTTTTGCCATAGTCCTTGGCCAGTTCAGTTATATTTACAATCTGGGGGAAACAGGGTGTTACAGCAAGGTATGAAAGATATTCGTGAAATTTGGCACTGATTGGTCTCTTTCTTGCTGCAGTGTGATCCATTTGGTATATAGGTCGTCATAAATTTTGAGTAGTATTTTTCCTTAATAGCATCCTTGAAGGAATCCCAGTTGGTCGTGACTGTAAATAATGAGGGTTCCTCTGTTTCATTTTTCTCACAGAAGGTTTCCCACCAATCTTTGACATGGGGAACAACTTTGAGGAGTGAAAAAGTAATCTTTTCTCTATTCAAAAAGTTATGGACAGAAAAATATCCTTCTAGTAGATTCAACCACTTTTCTACATCTATCTGACCTTCAAATATAGGAATATTGAAGTTTATTTTTACCTTGAAGGGGGTGGCACCTCCGCTCGAAGAAGATGTGTCGTCTGTTGGTATTCGCTGAAGGATTTGTGCGAAACTATCCATCATTTCATTCCTTTGTTGCGTGAGGGATTCCTCAATCAACAGATTGAAAGGATCTCTTGTCCTATCATCTTTCTTTTCCCCTGCCATGAGAGTTCGTTTGGGTGTGCGAGAGCTTTTGTCCTTAAGAGAAACAAGCTCGAGACCCAACTCTTTGTACTCCGACCTCGTTGGGGACATGCATTAATACGACAAGGAGAAAACCGCTCTAATACCACTGATCTGTATCTTATGAGAAGAATGAAATGACTACAGATTATTAACAGGTGCTTAATACAAAATAACAGAGATACAGTAAAACTGGTTTTCTATTCAATAAGGAAATAAGTTGAAACTGTAAAATGCAGCGGAAACAAGCTTGTTGGAATGGTGGCGGCTTATCTCTGAGAAGAGATATGATGGTTGCGCTTAGTCATAAGAAGATGATTACAATCAGGATTTAAAGGCATTTTTACAATAAACAAGAATTCCCAAAACCCTAGACATCCAAAAACCTAACCCTAGGAGATGAAGTGCCAAAATTCATGTGGGCCCTGTTTGGGTAAGTTAGTACATCAACTTCCCGGGGCTGTAACATTTGCATACGATCTCTGTTTTAGGCGTGTGATAACACGTTGGAAATTTATCCCGAAAAACCTTCATTTAGGCCCTCAAAATGGCCCCAGAAGTTAACACTGCTAAAAATAATAAATTGCCAAAATTGTCAGAAAACTGTTTTGAGCCAGTTGGAAAAGGTGGGTGGCCACTGATATCCACGTGGATCAAATGTATATTTTAAACTTGTACAATATTTACTGCAAACATATTTTCAGTAAAAGAAAAGAAAAGATACAATGGAAAATACAAACATTACACAGATATTTTTCCCCTGGAAACCCAAACCGGGAAAACCAACATATTCTATATGCATTCATAGTGATGCATTGTTTACAATACAATATACATTTAGGAGCCATCGACATCTAGAACCCTAACCCAATGACCTGGATTAGTCAACAACCCTAATTCCTTAACCGGAAATAGAAAACCATCGACAAAGAAACTATGTGCCGAAAAACCAACTAAATATGTGACACGTTTCCCGAGTCATAATTTTTTTTCTCGGGGGCGTTGCACCCGAACATTCTCCCGCTGGTTGTTTTCTTTGCATACAGGGGGTTACAGGGTTACATAGTCAACAATCTAGGGCAACAATGCCCATGGATCCTCTACACTAAGAGAACTTCTCAATGCTCACAGATTTTGTTAATGAGTCTGCAACATTCTTAAAAGTGTCTACCTTCATCAATGATACTTTATTTTCTTCAATCATGTCTCTCACAAAGTGATATTGAATATCAATATGCTTTGTCTTTGAATGATAAGTCGGGTTCTTCACCAAAAAAATTGCACTCTGACTGTCACACTGTCACACACCTATTACGACAACCTAGATTTTTCGTCTTTTTACTTCAAGGGACATAATCCCTGAATTTCTATGGGGCCTAGTGCATACCATCTCCCTTCCCTTATCCTCCTCCAAGCTACCACAACCTCGCCTTAGCGCAAGTGCCTCTCACAACTCGCGAGTTGGAGAGTCAAGGCTCTCGACTCCCTTTTCTCCAAACGTCGATACCCAAGATGCGATACGAGTATGGCTCCCTCCTCACTAGCTCCTGCTACATATAACTATAGGCTAGGCTAAACACTAGCACTACTCGTAACTTGTGACTTCGCTAGTTGGAGTGTTGAGCCCTCGTGCTCCTCCTTTGCAAATCCTCGAGACACGAGAGGTCAATGTTATGTGGACTCTTCCAAGTGACGCGTACACGCCACTTGTCTCCTCCTCTTTACTCTGCTTACGAGCTGTATCGATGTCGTTCGTCGCACGAGACCTCGGCTCTCGGCGTTTCACAACCTTAGCAATCAAGGTGCAACTTCTTCATCATGTGAAACCCCGAGCCACGATAAGTCAACAATGGATTGACTCTTTCCCAGGCGACATGTGTCCACCACATGTCACCCGCTCCCACCTTTCTCTGGGCACTTGTTGTTACACCACCTGTCAACCACGTGGTCCCCACCTAATGGATGTGCCACATGTTCACACGAGCCCTCGGTGCTCGGAACTTCGCTACTTCTACAGTTGAAAGGAAGTTCTTTCAACCTTTGAACCCCCGATACGCGATACCACGCGGAGGTTCTGATCCAACGTTTCTCCCGTGGCTTGGATCCAACGACCACGATCACGTTGTGATTTCGCGAATCGTGAGTTCGTGTAGTCCTACCCTCGATCACTCCAATTCGCCAGTCAGCGAAATGCTACCCGACTTCCACACGTCCTGTGTCGATGGAGGGTTCTGAATACTTCGGGACTTTCAGGATGTTGTCGAATCCACTCTCCCGCCTATGCAAAGGTTAAGATCGACGGTCAATAGAGCTCCAAAATATCCTTGGATCTATGGTCTTAGATCCCATCGCTACTTGCGAAGGCAAAAAGGGTCGAGGTGTTAACACTTGCGCTCCTCCTCTAGATCCATCGGTCTTGACAGGTCTGGGGTATTTTCGAAAGGATTCTGACCATTCGTCTACCAAATGATGGGGTATTCTCTTTCGATAATCAAACTCTCTATCCTTTTTGAGATTGAATCACGAAATTCAACCTCTCGGAGCTTCAAACTCCCACGACTCCGAGATCTTAGAGAGCTACTCTTTCTTGCACAAGGTTTCCCGACCTGGATCGCATGAACCTTTAGATGGTTCTTGGGCAATTATCCATGATCTTAGTCAAGTCTCTTGGTAAGATTTGGTACGGTTCCAAGGTTTATGGGGTAATTCCCAGGGAAGAGTACTCTCGAGAAGCCTTCCTAGAATATTACGAGAATCAAGCAAACAATACATTTCTCGGTGGAGCGAAATCATGCCCCAGACTTAATCATTTGTACAGAAACCAACTATGGCATGTAAGTATACACATGCATCCATTATTTCCAGTCTAAAACATCAAGCAATCATTTCACACAGAAATCATTATGGGCATATAAACATGAGCATGTATTCATGATATTCAATTCAAAATACAAGGCATAAAACACTAATCAGTTCCACCAGGCGTGATGCAACTGCTGAGAGGGGTGCTCGTTTCCACCCAACCATAGGCTCAATGACTCTAAACAGATTTACCACTAGCCACCCCCGAGCTAGACCACAATGCTTTGAGATTTAGTCTCCTACTTTCAACTCAACGGAAGTCAAGGACGAAGGTTACTCTCCTTCTCCTGATATAGAAAAATAATCCAGGACGAAGGTTAATCTCCTCCTCCTATGTTTATAACTCCCTGTGTTTCTAGAGTTTCTCCAGTTCTGTTCTGCGATCCTTTTTGCGCACACTCTCCCTCTCCCTCTTTACCAGACCTCCTCTCTTGCCTTTCTTGGCAAGATTGTGTGTGGCACGAATTTTCCCATCCGTGGTCAGGTCTGGGAGCTTTTACGGATGGGCAGTTCACCCACATGCCCTCATTAACTCTTGAGGAGCCTCCCCACCTACCAATCTGACGAAAAATCCATTCCAGGGTCAGAGATTTGCTTTGGTCTTTGAGCAAGTAAAAACTAGTACGGTATTGGCTCAGTGTAAGTTAACGCAACCATTCCAGGTCCCTTCCACCACCTCTCATTATCCATCCTGGTCTCTTTTAGCACATCCCCCTCTCAGCAGTCATGCAACACATATTCATAACATAATTTACATTCATCGACCTTTTATACAAAGGTCCGTCAAATCAAACATTCACATCTTTGAGTTTGCCATAGTTCTTGGCCAATATAGTTATTTTTACAGACTGGGGGAAACGGGGTGTTACACACACTCTATCCTTACAACTTGTTGTACCAACTCAATCCCTAAACACAATCTATGTAACCATACTGCTTCCTTACTTCCATGAGTGGTTGCCATGTATTCAACTTCTGTAGTTGAAAGTGTCACTACAACATGTATTTTGCTCATCCAACTTATTGCTCCTCCAAATAGGCTAAACACATACCCACTTGTAGATCTCCTATGATCCATATCTCCAGCCCAGACTACATCCACAAATCCAGGTATATCCACCATTATGTCCAATCATGGTCTTCCTTCGTAGTACAATCCATATCTAGCAGTGCCACACAAATACATGAAAACCCTTTTTACTGTTGTCCAATGCTCCTTCCTTGGTTTTGACATATACCTGCTCAAAAATCTCACTGCATGTGCAATGTCTGGTCTAGTACAGACCATTGCATACATTAAACTGCCAACTGCACTCGCATATGGAACATGAGACATGTCCTCCTCCTCTTCATGTGTCTTGGAACATTGATCCGTGGATAAATTTACACCAACATGAATAGGAACCTTGTCTGGTTTACATTCTTGCATATTAAACCTATGCAATATTGTCTCGGCATATTTTCTTTGATTTAACCAGAGTTTCCTCCTTTTCTGATCTCTTTTAATTTCCATGCCCAAAATGAAATTTGAAGCACTGAGATCCTTCATGTCAAATTTAGAGGACAACTGAGTTTTCACATCCTAGATAATCTCATTGGTGTTTCCTATCAACAACATGGCATCCACATACAAGACCAAATAAATCAAATGATCACCAATTAATTTAAAATACACACAGTGATACTCTTTGCTTCTTGTGAAGCCAAGTCCTAGCATATAAGTATCAATTTTTTGATACCACATCCTTGGTGATTGTTTTAAACCATACAAGGACTTTTTCAGCTTGCATACGAGCTCCTTCTTTCCCTTCACAGCATAACCTTCTAGTTGCTTCATATAGATTTCTTCTTCCAGATCCACATGTAGGAATGTTGTCTTCACATCCATTTGTTCTACTTCAAAATAAAATGCAACAACAACAGATAACAAAAATCTTATAGAGGTTAACTTGGCAACATGAGAAAAAATCTCACCAAAATTAATTTCCTCAACCTGGGAATAACCCTTTGCTACTAATCGAGCTTTGTATTTCTCCACTTTTCCTTCTGCATTCATCTTCTTTTTAAATACCCATTTTCTGCCAATGGGATTTCTTCTAGTCGACAACTCCACTAGATCCCGAGCCTCATTCTTATCCAAAGATGTCATTTCTTCATCCATGGCCCTTTTCCAGAGATTTCCATTCTCTAAGTCCACTGCCTCCCTAACAACTCTAGGATCATCATCAGTAATAGACAAAGAAAAATTTGAACAGAAATCAGATGGAGTATACGTTTCTGGTAGCCTTCTTTCTCGAACCGATCTCCTCAATACTAGAGTATGAGGATCTTCTTCTTCTGATTCATGTTCTTCTGTAGAGTCTGACTCATCATCATTTAAATCAAACTCTATTTTCTTTGGTTCTTCCTTACTTGGTAGGACTTCCTGTTTAACAACATTCTTCATTTCTCTAAATACCACATCTCGGCTATACACTACCTTCTTAGTTTCTAGGTTCCAAAGCTTATAACCTTTGATACCATCTTTATATCCAATAAAGATACATTTTTCGGCCTTCTTATCTAGCTTACTCTTGTTTTCCTTTGGAATATGAACATATGCATCATAGCCAAATTCCTTTAGATGTGTGAGAGAAGGTTCCTTACCAGTCCATACCTCTTATGAAGTCTTGTCATCCAATGCTAAATATAACACATACCCAATAAGAAACTCGATTCTCCTAAAAAATGACATAGAGTAAGATGCTTGAAAGGACAATGGATAGGAGGGCTTATATAAGGGGGAGCAATAACCAGCTTGCTATGGTAGTTGGTGTATACATTTTTGTCGGATAATCTTGGTATATACACCAAGATATATCCAACGATGTCTATACCACATGTCACAACATTAAATGTTGCCTAGCAAGCTGGTTATTACTCACTTTATATAAGGAGTCATATGTAGGGAACAATGCCCAATGAATTTTGGTCACACTGAGGGGGAAAATGAGACAAAGGGTGCCAAAGAGATTGTGCATATTAGTTTTGGACGTGTATCTTGCAATACTTGTCCATTATATTAGTGAAAATAGTAACGCATGTATGTTCCTATTGCCATGTTGATTTTAATTACTTAATCCTTCAGATAATTCCATAAAGGAAATATTGTTTTCCACGTAGTTGAACAAAGGGAAATAAGCAAATGCTTTCTAAATGGTGTGTTCAATTTTGAGAGGTTAACAGGTGGAATTTGCATGAACCTCGACATAGTTGTGACACTTCATAACTCATGATCAACAATATGATGTCCATTGCAAACCGTCCATTTGGTTATTTACTAGGGAAAAGGGTGGCCCCCAAGTTCAAGGAAAACACACCATTTATGATTTACCATGATCAAGTTCTATGTGATGTTGTACCAATGGATGTATGACGCCTTTTGTTGGGAAGTTCTTTCTTTAAAAGAATTAAAATGATTCAATATGATGATGTCAACAAGAGGGAAATAAATAAAAATACTTTTTAATCATATTTTCAAGTTATCTCCTTATGGGTTTACTCAAAAGTGTAGAGACTCGTTAGATGCAACATCCAAAGAGTATCAACGCTACATAATTTTGATAAACCCACTATGACATAAACGATTATGAAAAAATAGTTTATCTCTTAGTGGGTCTATCAAAAGTATTTAAAGTGGGTACTAGTTGGATGAAGTGCCTACACTTGAAATTTTGAGTAAGTCCACAAGGAGATAAGTCAAAAATACGATTAAAAGAAGTAGTTTTCTCTATTTTTATAACTATTATTTTATTAATTTCCTTAGGAGGTCTATTTTAGAACTCTAATTTCCCCCAAATAATTTTATAGGTTTAATTTGTTCATGAGGACTTGAAGGACACATTTTCTCGAAAACAAATAATGAAAGTTTGTAATATTTCAATAATTAATCTCTTGCAAACCATGGATAATGAATATTCTTTTTTCTTAGAGTCTCATGATTGAAAGACGGAAAGAGAAATCTCATCACATTTAAAAAAAAAAAAAATGGGTAAACGTGTTTAAGATTTTAAAACTCGTTTTCAATCTTTTCTCATTAAGCAGTCTCAAAATAATACCAAATCTATGGTACCTTGTTTTTGTTGTGCAACAAGAACAACCATTCAAACATGTTGGCATTTTTGCACTGAAACACAACCATCCAACCAAATCCAATGTTTGTGCATTTGTATATTTTTCTCCCTAAAATGAGTGTAAAACAACTGAAAGAAATGTTGTGCAAAATAGAAGTAATGACACCTATCATCACTCATGTATAAGTGAAACTCCTTCAATATTAAGTTTTTGTCTTTGTTTCTCCCTTCGGATTTATGCATATATGTGAGATATGGCCAAGTGTAATGACATAATCTGATAGTACTAATATTGACTTTGAATCTCATTTTGTGATTGGAAGGTGTACTTCTCAACAAAACCTACCATTGACAATATAGCAGTGATAAGAAAATTATATTTGTACATATTCTAAATTTCTTGCCTTGCCATCAAACCACATGGACAAGTTGAATGTTGTTGGGTAATTTCCAAGAATTCATTCATGAAATCATAGACATGTAAATAGTGGCAAAAAAAATAAAACATAAGTTAATTGTTACATTAAATCCTTTGTGAAAGTTCTAATTGCGATTAGAAAGGAGATATTCCAATTAAAGACATATCACTAACCCGAGATGTCACCATATGGATTTTTTTTCTTTCCCACTATCTAGTTCATAAGTGACATATTTGAGGCTCGACTGGGCAACCACCAACCTACCAAAATTTGGACTCTTCACTTGAATGGATGCATTAGCTCAATAATACTATTCCATTTCACCTAGAGCATGTCCCATCTAAACAAGTTTTTGCATAATGTGTTTGTCCCACTAGCATCGTACATATGACGTGAATAAAGTATCTAGATGATGTTGGAAATAGTATTATTAAGCGTTCATGTAGAGGGTTAGTATGAAACATAACAAATGTATTGTTTCATAATAGTACCAAATTCTATGTTGTGTTTCCATTGTGGGTGAATTAAACCCTATAGAGGTTTTCTATATAGAGGCACACTCTATTCAAAATCAAATGCATGCGGTGATGGTTACAAACTGCTGAAGGAAATTTCACTAGAGGTTAAGATACTCAACCTCATCAAGATTGATAAATTTCAAGATAGTGGGTTATATCCTTCCACCTATGGATTTCTTTGATGTTTGAGGTATTTTGATCAGAGATAGCATATCCCATCTCAAATCTTATATGCTCTATTTGGTGAATCTGTGGAGTATTTGAAATTCGGACAACTTGAGTTATTTTTCCCTTGGCACTTTGACTGGTTCTCATCCATACTTTGACTTTGAACGTGTTACCTGTCATTATGGATGGACATTGTCACCCAAATCATTAACAAATTTTCTTAACAATTATATGAAAAGCATCCACAAGGCTCTTAAAAAAATGATTACTTGTTTTTGAATGTTTAACCAACTTTATGTCTAAAAGTTTCTTAATGACAACCAAACCCCTAGATTTTAACATAGATAGAAATAACTAGTATTTTACTACATCAGTTTTCATTCAAAATATTGTTTATTAATTTTGTATAAATGATAACAAATAGTTCATTCAATTAGCTTACCTTGAAAGGACACTGGGGCACTTTTATCCCCCTGAATATGTTTAAGAGTTCTTCAGTGAATGCTACTCATTTGAGGTAAAGAAGGTGGATCCATAATGTAACACTCTTCACCACTTTGTTGTGGCATTTCCATAGGGGTTCTCATAGCCCTTAAATCCCTTGTTGAACAAAATTGGGAGGAGACTGGACATGATTGTGGTATATTTGAGGATTCTTAATTGTTCAACAAGAGGTTGCACCTCTTCACCACAAGGTTGTGCCCCCAATACCTCTTTAATTTCATCATCATTGTAATTATTTCCAACCAAAAGTGTGACTACTTCCTTATCAAAAACTTGTTATGCTAAATCAATGAACCTTGGAAGATGATTTGATGTCAAAATTAGAATGGCCTCCATTGAAACCTATTTGATGTTGAAATTAGAATGGCCTCAATTGAAACCTATGCTTTGCTTTTCATGATGGAGTAGAAAGAAGTGTGACATCTATTATGCACATAATTAAAATGGCCCCTATTAAAATCCTATGTTTTTCTATACCTAACCTTTCCATTTCTCTTACTTCAATAGTTTTTTCACAAGTTGTCGTTCTTCTTGAAGTCTTTCTTAATTGATTATTATGCATGTTCTGCATCTTCATAATGACCTTTTCCATACCTAACCTTTACATTTCTCTTACTTCAATAGTTTTTTCACAAGTCATTGCTCTTCTTGAAGATTTTCTTAATTGATTATTATGCATGTTCCCCATCTTCATAATGACAGTATCAACTATTTATCTTAAAACAAGTGATAGCCTCTATGAATTTGATAATTAATCTAAAATCACAATATCACTCTCTAATACCAATATATCCCAATAATCAATAAAAGATTAAAATCAAAATTTCACTCTCCAATACCATTAATCCAAAATCACAATTTCACTCTCCAATACCAATATATCACAATAATCCATAAAAGGATTAAAATCACAATGTCACTCTCCAATATGAATATATCTCGCATTAATCAATCAAAAATTTACACTACATTTTCTAAGGTAGATGTTCATATATTGCAAAATACCATTTTCAAAGGTAGATGTTCATATTGCATACTAACATTTTCAAATGAAGAGGTTAAGTGCGTTAGGAGGGTTGGTAAGTTAGGTGTCAAGGCTTTAGGGTTAATGGGTAGTAGGTAAGGTGTAGGGTGTTACCTTTAATAGGTTAGGGGTTAGAAGAATATGTGTTAACCGATTGGGTAGGAATAATAATAATCTATGGCCTAAGTTCAAGGGTAGGAATAATAATAATAATAATAATCTATTTTTAATGTCATGACCAAGTCAGACATCAAATTGGTGTATGCAATTCTCTCCGCCTAGCGATTTTACTGGTAAATTCTACGGAGGTATACATACCCTACCCCCCTTTGGATTTGAACTTGTGACCTCTTAGGAGGAAACACATGTTCTTAACCATTAATCTCACTCGGAATGTATAAAGGTATAATATTGCTAGAAGAATTTAAAACCCATATTAACAAGTGATGCATGGCAGCGTAGTCCCTGCCAGGTTGGAATGGGAATAAATGCGACCAAGTACAAATACGTGGGTAGGAAGTTGAAGTACATGTGGTTTCCGTGCACAATATAGTATTCCTGAATTAGTTTTTCCCAAAATTTATAAAAAATTATTAACATTTAAAATGTTCCTGGACAAAAAAAAATTAGCGTTCCCGAAGTAGTTTTCTTTAGATGCGTTCATGGACAAAAACAAAAAAAAATAGTAGCAATGTTTGTTACATAGGTTTGTGGACAAAAACACAAAAAAAATAGCTTTCTCGAATTAGTTTTCTTTAAAACAAGGGCTCCTAGACATAATATAAATTGAAATTTATTAAATTAAAGGTTCCTCGACAACATAAATTATACATACCAAATATGTAATTTTATAAAGTAGATATTTACTTTTATACATACAAAATATGTACTTTTATACAGTATGGGGATGAGATTTTATAGAGCATGCACGTGGTTGTCATTCCATACTTAGCCACTTTTTTTATCGCGGGTTCTCGGGCTGAAAATTGGGCTTCTGCTGTTCTGTTGCCTAGAAATGGCACCCAAAGTTCTGCAATATACAAATTGATAATCAGACTTGCGGACTATTTGAATTTTAAGGGCCTCGTGTCCAAAAAATTTAGCATTCTCGATTTAGTTTTATTTACATACGTTTTACATACGCTCGTATACAAAAACACAAAAAAATAATAGTAAAGTCTATTACATAGGTTCGTAGACAAAAGAACAAAAAAATTAGCATTCCTGAATAAGTTTTCTTTAAAAAAAGGGCTCGTGGACACAAGAAATTGAAATTTATGAAATTATAGGTTCCTGGACAGCATAAATTATATATACCAAATATGTAATTTTAAAAAGTAGATATATAGAGCATGCACAGAGCCCTCATTCCATACTTATCCAGTTTTTGGATCACGGGTTCTCGGGGTGGCGGGCTGAAAATTGGGCTTCTGTTGTTCGGTGCTCTACAAATAGCACCGAGAGTTGCGCGATATACAAATTGACAATCAAACTTGCGGACTATTTGAATTTTAAAGGCCTCGTGTCCAAAAAATTTAACATTCTCGAATCAGTTTTCTTTACATACGTTTTACATACGCTCGTGGACAAAAACACAAAAAAATAGTAGTAACGTCTGTTACATAGGTTCGTGGACAAAAGAACAAAAAAATTAGCATTCCCGAATTAGTTTTCTTTAAAACAAGGGCTCCTATACACAAGAAATTGAAATTTATCAAATTAAAGGTTCCTGAACAGCATAAATTATACATACCAAATATGTGATTTTATAAAGTAGATATTTACTTTTATACATACGAAATATGTACTTTTATAAAGTATGGAGATGAGATTTTATAGAGCATGCACAGAGCCCTAATTCCATACTTAGCCAGTTTTTTCATCGTGGGTTCTCGGGCTAAAAAATGGGCCTCTGTTGTTCTATGGCCTACAAAGAGAACCCAGAGTTCCACGATATACAAATTGACAAGCAGACTTCGAACTATTTGAATTTTAAGGGCCTTTGTGGCAAGCAGTATGAAGGACAGGTGGTAAAGATAAAGTAGTGAACACAATTTTATGACATTTACATAAAAAATAATAAAATGTGTTACNTTACATATTCTTGTAAATTTAAAGAAACATATATGTGTGTGTGTGTGTGTGTGTGTGTGTGTGTGTGTGTGTGTGTGTGTGTGTGAAATATGATATCTCAAATTTGAGTGAGTGATTTATCGCATATTTAATTTTGAAAATGACCAGGCAAGGAAAAATATGCATCAGAAAAAAAGAGAATTGAAATAAAATAAACAGAATGTCTTCACATTCAGCATAGCTAAAGATAAAAATCTAGGAACACATAAATATATAAGGAGACAAAAGAATAGTTTTGTTTGGAATATATGAAAAAAAGAGTACTTTGTTACATATTCCTGGAAATTTAAATGTGTTTGTCATATAGATTGGGATTGGGGCTCCCGCGGACCATAAGAGAAATATGTACAATAAATAGGACTGTGGAAAGAAGAAGTGGGACATGGTAGAGTGTAATACCTAAAAAGTAGAAATGAGAAGATATCAGTCTTTGGCTATAGATTTCTATTCAGAAAAGGTGGAATAACTTGATTGATAAAGAAAGGACTATGAGTATACACTTACAGGCATGGTACATATAAGTAATTTTGGTATTTGCTTGATGATGCCTTTTCCTATTGGTTTTCGTCGTCGACCCGCTTGAATAACTGGATTGATAAACAAAGGATTTATAGCAATGTTCCATATAAGTAATTTTTCTATTTTCTTGCTGATGCATTTTCCTGTTGGATTTCGTCGGCGACCCACTTCAAGTTCTCTTCAATATAGCTTCTCAAGGGGGCGACGTTGATGTCATTATGGATTTTAATGTTGAAAAGTTCATTTTCTAATTCACTTAGATCAATAGAAAGATTACACAGAGCCTGATGAATGTCTCCATTCTGTACCGAATAGTGGACTAGCCAGTTGTCCACGTGTTCTTCATGATATTCAAGAATCGTGTAAAATTTTTCTAGAGACAAGGCCTTAAAATTATCAACTTGTTTATCGAAATCTTGCTTGGTTAACGCCAATGAGTTGACAATTAATTTGGGGTCCTAGAAGTCGTTTGTCCTTCCGACTAAGTCTATTTTGGTGAGATTTGTGACTAATGTTTCTTTCTTTGATATTGTTTGCTCACATGATTGGACGATGAGATATAGGTTCTTCACCTTCTCTTTCCAGCATGCTTTTAATTGAGTGAGTCATTTTTTGGATGGGAGACCATGTTGTCTTCTTGTCGTCTTTGGCATGTTGTTGAGATGAAATGAAAAAGGGATGACCATGTGCAAATAGAAAGTTTCTTCATTTTTAAAATCTATCTGCAGAAGTTGGAGCAAGTTATGTGCCCTGCTTCCTAGGGAATCCATAATTATGATGTTTCCCGGGCCTTAGTAATCAGTTCCATTATTTTGTTGATATTTTTCTCCACATATCCTCTACAGGATGCGAGGAAGTTGGAGGATCCTTTTAGATTTGTTGCAGGGGTGCAGGGAGTCGAAGGCATGGCTATTGCCAAAGGACTGTCAAGCAATGGCATAGGAAACAAAGCTTCTTGATCTAATTCCTTAATTTGGTCCTTTAGTCTGGCATTCTCGGTCTCAATGACTCGAACGAAATCATGAAGAGCATCTCCAGTTTCCATGTGAAGTTGAGAGATTTTCGACGCCTGCATGTTGGCAAGGTCAAGTTCTGAACGATGTTTTCTTTTCTTATTTTTTACATCTCTTTTTTCAATAATTAATTTTTTTTATTCGCTTTCAAAAACAACACTCTGGAATACGAAGGATTCATCTTCGTCAAAAATTTCGGTATCAATTATGTCCATTGGGTAGCCATGGTGAATTGTGTCTCCGAATTGATCAAGGTTGCAGAATATGTTATCCAGATGAGCGTCAAGATCCATTTTTTCACTCTAAATTTTGGGTTGCTCTGCCTCCCCTACAATTCTTTTTCCCTTCTTCTGCACCAGAAGCTTGTGAGAACTATTAATTTTAGGATGAACTATTAATTTCTAGACCTCGGGCCCGAAGATGTTCATTGTATCTCTACAGAATCGATGTGGCGCTACTGCCAATAGTTTATGAAAACGTCGGTTTTCTCCAAAGGATGCTTGAAATGAACAAATGGAGGGGACAATATAACCCCCCAGAAATGTTGGTTCAATGCGTGCGAATGGAAAATCTCCTCGAGCTCTTTGCTCATTAATGGAAATGTCTATGCGTGTTGTATGGTGATATGTTAGAAGTAAATCTTAATTATTGCATACTTAGAAGTGCAAAGGTGGCGGTTACGGCGAAGAACATTTAAGGATTGGAGGTTTCGTGAAGGAACCGAGCTGACGACGTGTGAATGACATTCCATGGTATTTGAAATTAACACTGGAAAGGAATAACAAAAGCCTCCACAAATATTGCATTAATGGTAGAACTTCTCGAGCCTTGCGCCCATCAATGAAAATTTAGACGGTGCCTGCACGATGACCTGTTAGCATTAAAGATTTAGAAACAAGACATATATATATATATTATTTCTTATTATGGACACTTGCAAAGGTGACAGAGACGGGGAAGAACAAGCAAGGAAGGAATGGCCAAGTCTGAAAAGTAGTCGGGCGGGCTTCAAAATAAGTTTATAGGCAATAGTGAGGACAAACGAGTTGCAAAATGCATAAAATGTAAGAGGGCATGATGGTGAGGTTCAACAGAGGGTTTGTATATTTGTGGAATTGCGGGAAACTGGCTAAGTATGGAAAGTGTGATTTTTTGTAGGCTTTCATGGAGCATAGCAAAGAGAAGCATGTACAGTCTTTGGATCGCGAGTTCTCGGGCTGGTGGGCTCAAAAGTGGGCCTCTATTGCTCTGTGTCTTACAAATAGTACCCAGACTTGCACGATATAGAAATTGAGAAGCGGACTTGCAGGCTGAACATTGCACTTTTATTGTTCTGTGTCCTCCAAGCAACACTCAGAGTTCCGCGATATACAAGCTGACAGATGAACTGTAGGGCTGGGGCCCCCAGGATGGCGATTGTTTACGGATCGTAGTTCCATGATATACAAATTTTGATATTCCACAATTTAATTGGTTGGCTGCACATTGCACGTGTATCGGTTTGTGTCCTCCAAACAACACTCGGAGTTCTGCGATATACAAATTGATAGGCGGACTTACATTCTTATGGCACTTTTTGGATCGCAGGTTATCAGACTGACGTGCTCAAAATTGGGCCGCTATTTTTCTGTGTCCTACAAATAGCAGGCAAAGTTCCGCAATATACAAATTGACAGACGGACTGCAGGACTGGCGGGATGTATAACATATAACATATATGTTATATATCTAACATTATCTAAAAACATTATTTTCAAGTACTAAAATATAAATATTAAATATTGATATTGTACAATTTAATTAAATAAAATTATGAAATGAGTCGCAAGCTTCAAGTCTAGGTCCACTTGTAGATCATTGAAGTTTTGGGCATAGGATATCAGATTTATAAAGTACTTTTATGTACTTTTATAATGTATGGATATCATATTTTATAGAGCATGTACGGATCTCTCATTCCATACTTAGCCACTTTTTGGATCGCGGGTTCTCGGGCTGGCGGGATGAAAATTGGGCCTCTATTGTTTCGTGTCCTACAAATAGCATCCAGACTAAAAGAGATATACAAATTTATCGACGAACTTCGAGTTGGCTTGCTTAACATTGTACTGTTATTTTCCTGTGTGCTCCACGCGACACTGAGAGTTCCGTGATATACAAGTTGACAGACAGACTCCAGGAATGGCGGGTTCAAGATTGTGATTGTCTACATGTATAACATATAACATATATGTTATATAGCTAACATTATTTTCAAGTACTAAATTATTAATAATGAATATTGATATTGTACAATTTAATTAAAGAAAATTAGCAAATGAGTTGTAAGCTTCCAGTCCAGGTCCAATTGCAGATCACTGAAGTCTCGGGCACAAGAATAGATGGGCATGAAATCTGCCACTCCGTCGTCTGGGAAGACATGAGCATAGACATGGATTACTAAGTTTTGGATGCAAGATGTACACTTGGAACATGGGGAACGAGAGTTTGATAACGTGTAGCGGGGAACCCACGAGCATAAAATTGGCTAAGGAAACCAAAGGGCTCAGTCTGACTCGTAGTGCATATTTCATAATTCATGTGCAGCACCAACTGTGTGGTGACAGATCAATATGTGTAGAAACTGGGCAAAACTAAATATGTACCTTTATAAAGTATGGACATGAGATTTTATAGAGCCATGTACAAATATCGCATTCCATACTTGGCCACTTTCTGGATCATGGGTTCTCAGGCTGGCGGGCTCAAAAAGTGTATCTCTACTGTTCAGTGTCCTACAAATAGCACACAGACTTCTGTGATATACAAATTGACAAGCGGACTTGCAGGGTGGTTGAGATTTTATAGAGTATGTACACTTTTTGGATAGTGGGTTCTCGGCCTGGCGGGGTAAAAAATGACCCTCTATTGTTTCGTGCCTTACAAATAACATCCACGGCTCCATGATATAAAAATTGACAAGCAGATTTGCGGGCTGGCCGGCTCAACATTCTACTTCTAGTGATTTCTGTGATATACAAATTGACACACAGACTCCAGGGCTGGCGGGTTCCCAGAAACGAGCAATACATACCAAATATGCACAGATCCCGTATTCCATACTTAGCCACTTAGTTGGATCGTGGGATTGCGAGCTAGCAGGCTGTAAATTGGGCCTATAATGTTTTGTGTCCTGCAAATAGCACCCATAGTTGGGAGATATACAAATTAACAAGTGGACTTGCGGGCTGGCTGACTCATATTATAGCTAACATTATTTTCAAGTACTAAATTATTAATAATGAATATTGATATTTTACAATTCAATCAAAGAAAATTAGCAAATGAGTCACAAGCTTCCAATACGGGTCCAATTGCAGATCACCGAAGTCTTGGGCGCAAGATTAGATGGACATGAAATCTGCCACTCTATTGTCTGGGAATCTGCAAGCATAGACATGGATTACCAAGTTTTTGATGCAATATGTACACTCAGAACATGGGGAACAAGAGTTTGATAATGCGTAGTGGCGAACCCGCGGGCATAAAATTGAATAAGGAAACCAAAGGGCTCGGTCCGACTCGTAGTGCATATTTCATAATTCATGTGCAACACCAACTATGTGATGACCAGATCCGTATGTGTAGAAACCAGGGAAAACTAAATATGAACCTTTATAAAGTATGGACATGAGATTTTATAGAGCATGTATGGATATCACATTCCATACTTCGCCACTTTTTGGATCGCAGGTTCTCGGGCTGGCAGGCTCAAAAAATAGGTCTCTATTGTTTTGTGTCCTACAAATAACACACAGACTTCCGCGATATACAAATTGACAAGTAGACTTGTGGGGTGGCTGAGATTTTATAGAGTATGTACACTTTTTGGATCACGGGTTCTTGGATTGGTGGGGTAAAAAACGAGCCTCTATTGTTGTGTGCCTTACAAATAGCATCCACAACTCCACGATATACAAATTGGCAAGCGGATTTGCGAGTTGGCCGACCAACATTTTACTTCTAGTGATTTCTGCGATATACAAATTGACACACAGACTCCAGGGCTGGTGGGTTCTCAGAAACGACCAATACATACCAAATATGCACAGATCCCTTATTCCATACTTAGCCACTTAGTTGGATCACGGACTTGTGGTCTGGCGGGCTGTAAATTGGGCCTCTAATGTTCTGTGTCCTGCAAATAGCACCCATAGTTGGGCGATATACAAATTGACAAGAGGACTTGCGAGTTCGTTGGCTCAACATTGAATTTATGTTGGATGGTGGACCCGCGGGTTGGCGGGCTCTAGGCGCAAAATAATAAAATAAAAAAACACAGTTGCAAACAAGTTCAACAAATACAGACAGAGTAAACGAAAATTTGTTTAGTATGGAACATGGCCAGAAAAAAATGCCCCTTTGCATGGACTCCTCTACATCTCTGGTTAGGAGTTCTTTGCGGCGTGTAGTTTTCCTTTTTGTTTCTATGAACAAATGTAGAAATCAAAATATATATGAACATAAGTTAACATGTAAAGAAAAAGGCAAGTACTATGTACATATACTTAAAAAAGTAGAATAATATGAATAGAGTAAGAAACAGTTTTTAGAAGGATGTACCTTTTTTTTTTTTTTGCNAAGATGGATACTTGTTTTTTTTTTTGCAACAAGCTATACAAATATGCTTTGAAACATAGAAATATGACTTTGCAATATGTTTGATGTATATCTCATAATTCAAGTGCAATACCAATTGTATCGTGATCATACCAATATGTATCTAAGATAAACATAATGTATTGAGGAATGAGCACATTCAACCATACATGGTCAATAAGTGCATTTTGCACATGGCTTGTGTTGTTCAAAAGAAAGCGGAGACTGTATGTGCACATGTAGTTTTACAATCTTTTGTTCTGCCATTATTTTGTGTCATGTCAATATTGAAGTCTCCTACAAGTACAATGGGTCCGTTTAGATGGAAATGGCCCAATGCATTGGAAATAACATCTACTATGTTGGAGAATGTTGCATGGGGAGCAACATACAGATTCAATATTGCAACTTTTGTTCCATGGAAAAAAAAAATTGCAAGCACCACTTCAACATTCTTTTCTTCGATATGTATATGGTCCAAAATTGGTACATGTTTTTTCACCAGTATCATCACCCCATGTGTAATGTAACTTGATATGCAATTGTGATTTGGGAATTGTTTGTTCTGCATGCATAATGCCATGTGTGTTTCTTGCAAGCACAAAATATCGGATTGCATTGTATCATAGTCATTCAGTATATCATCCATGTGTGCATTTAAGCTGCGTGTATTAAGTGAGAGAATTGATACAGGTGAATTTGTTTGTATGAATTGGTAATCATAGTGCAGTTGTCATTTTGCGGTGATCTTGAGTCGTTCCATTTCAATATCAATTTTATGTTTCACTTTGAAGTCATCTTTTGTGAGAGGACTTAGTAAATACAAGGATTCTATGCTTCTGACACGGGACAGTGCTTTGTATACAAGTCCATGTATCTGAATTCCAACAGGCTAAAATACAACATTATCAAGTGTTAGTCCTTGTGATCTGTGGACTGTACGTGCACATGCAAGATTAATCGTAAACTGTTTTTGAATCTTCAGTTGACCTGTCTTTGTGGATGTCGATACTGGCTTTGATATTTGCAAAATAGGTGTCCAATCGCTTCCAGTGTTTGAATTATATAGATAAGACAACTTTCTTGCTTGTCGCTTTCCTATATGCGGTTCATGGAACTTAATCCAAAGGAAATCAAGTTTTTATGTTTTCGTATAGCTTTTGAGTATTCCATCTGCACCATTGACCAAGACATCCTGTGAATCATAGTTGCGGGCATATATTTCAACCATCATTTCTAATTTGAGGACAAGCTACAAAGGTAAAGTGACTGTATGTTCATGACATGGCACATTTCCATGGTTGTCTTCTTCCAGGTCAATTGAATTGATGATGATATCATGGCCAGGCATGGCCGATAGCATGTGGTTGTTATGCATTGCAACATCCTTATTTATGTAGAACAGGTAAGGGAACATTGGGTCTGTTGGTGCAAGCTGCGAGCACCTCGAATTGATATATGTTAAGTCATCATATGTTTGGTTATATGTGCGCATTCTATTTAGAATTGCAATGAATGTTTCATTTGTCTGGCGCATTGTAGTATGCAACTCAAAGAATTTAATATTGTCTCTACATAAGTCATGGGTCACTGTTTCCATGTTAACGGTAGGTTGTTCAAATATCAAAGAATCTTGGATGGGTTGTGCCTGCTAAAGATCCCCACAAAATATCATGTCAATGTTTCCAAAGTATTTCGTGTGCACACGTTTTATGCTTCTTAGTTGGTTGTCAATGGAATACAAAAACTGACTTCCAATCAAAGATGATTCATCTATAAAAACAAATTGGAGATCCTCATAAATCTTAGACAATGTATCCAACATTTCCTTACTAAGTGGAAGAAATTGTGACTTGTTAAAAGACATTAAAAATGTAGAGTGAACTGTTGTTCCACCTGCATTATATGCAACTTTTCCTGTGTATGCAACTATTAGGCCCTTTGGTTTCATAGAATCAGAGGAATTGTTTGAATCATAGATTCGTATAAACATTTGGAACAATTCTTTCGTTGTGAATATCTTGCATGTTCCTGCTCCGCCTGTAAGGAACAAGTGCACATCACTGTCCATGTTCAAGCATTTTTTAAGAGCAATGTCCTTTAGAATTGTTTGTTGTTCACGATTCAACAAAGGTCTTATTTTGTGGTATTCATTATTTTCAATTAGGAAATGATGTTTTGTGACTTGAAAACCAAGATTGATACGTTTTTCACTTCCACCTGCTGGAGGATGAGGCAAATCCGCTTGTAAGTCATAGGACTCGGAAGGAGTTATGGTTGTTTTTCAATTTGTGAATGTCTGATCACGGTTGTCAGGGTTTTCTAGGTCATTAACTGCAACTTCTAGATCACCCCATGTTGGATTAACATTGTAGGTAAATCTAGCTTCATTGATGTGCACTATAGTCTCAGACGCAACATACGCAGCCTCCCATGTAGAGAAGTTATGTTTTAATGTCTCTTCGTTTTCATCGACAGAACGTACAACAACAATTTTTCTCTACAATAGTTTTCATAGTCACAATGTTTATTGTATTTGACAAACCGTATGAAAGAGGGTTTTTTTCTTTTTGATACGGGTGCACCATTTTTTTTGTAATGCGATATGAATTCTGCAAAGTAGATATGCCTAATAGGAGATGGACGCTAGAGGTAATAATTAGAAATAGAGTGACATAGCACGTCTTCTGAATTGTCAAGTTCTTGTTCTAGCAAAACCAGTGGTTTAAGCACAAATGTGCATTTTTCAAGTGGAGATGTGTTTATGAAGACACATTTTCTTGAACTACAAGTGAGGGGCATAGAAAGTGCAATGTGAACTGCTTGTTGAGCAGACATTTGTTGAAGATTAAGCAATGTATTGCTAACTATGTGTATCATTTGTATGGCAACAATATGACCTCTTTCATGTTCTTTGCGTATTCTTCTGAACGCACTTGTCTAGCCAGGATACCTTGCCATGATGTAACGTGCGTGTCAGGACCTTGCCATTCCTTATGTCACGAAGGAAGACCAACCTTTATCATATACGAGGTACAGTAAGATGTTGCAACATATGCATTGAGCACGTACTGCGCATCTGTATTTGATTTCCACATAACTGACATGTCCTTGGAAAAATTGTTGTTCCAAATATGGGAAAGTTTTCGTTTAAGAAAAATTGTTGGTTATCTAAGCGTACATTGTATGGCTTGGATGTAATCATCTTTTGATAGATTTAGCTCTGTCAAGAAGGCATCGAAGTTCATCATCTCGTCAAATTCTCCTTCTTCTAGAAATGCAAACAAGGATTTAGATTTTTCAACAACAACATTGTCCTCTAAACTAAGTGGCTCTATGATTCTTGTAGCTCTCTTTGGTGGCACAGGAATGTTGTATCTGCAATGCAAGTTTTTTCATTTTCTATGGACTTTGGAAAGTTTTGGATCCAAATGATATGTGTTGCACGTTATGTATTTATCCACAAATTGTTCAATATCTGAATTGTTATCATCTCCATAGACTGGTGCACCCTCTATCCACAATAGTGTGTGGTCATGTTCATTTCCCCTATTCTAGAATTCAGTCACAAAATAGTAGTTCGATATTTTTTCCAAAAATGTTTCATCATAGCATATCAATTGTTTCAAATAATTTATTCTATGTCTATTGTAGCGAGTACATGTCACTGGGTCTTTTCTTATGAGGTAGTCAATGTCATTATTTTCCAGTGTATCGGTTTCTATTTTACGTTTCCTATTCCTATGCAGGTCAGATACGCCATCTACCAATGGATCCCAGAAATGCTCAGCACTTGTAAATGTGATAAAAATGTTGGCGGGCCCAATTGTCGGATCATTGAAAAAATAGTTTTTTTGTTTTGTTGCAAATAGTCAGGAGAGGTGCGAATGTTTTTAAATCTATGTATCCAATATCAAATTTCAGAATTTTTTCTAGGTTTACTTTGTACTTCAAATCCTTGGCCAACAACTTTCTTCCTTATAACTGGCCTTTTCTTATTCAGACCCACATGCAAGAGAGAACTTTCTCTATTATTATGCTCATTGTTTTGAAAAACAAATTTGTTATGTGATAGGAGAAGTAACCGCTTGAATGTAGCAACTCCCATCGAACTATTTTATGATAACTGAACCGTTTTGTAATATCAGTGGCACGTGGATCTCCATATAAGAGTGTTGGAAAGTTCATTTCCTCAGTGAATTTGTCCTTGAATATTCCAAGTGGACGTTGCCCCTCAGCAGGTGCAATTTCAACAATCTTATCTTGCAAGTCACGAATGCACCGTGAATCAATGAATCCATGCACCAATGTCTCAGCAGGTGTTTCATTCTTCGATTCATCATGTGTATCAAATTCACTAGGATTTTAGAGAGTGTCTATAGAATTTCCATCCTCTTCTCCATGAACATTGTTCCAGTTGTCATTTATACAAATGTTATGTGCTTTGTACAAGGCCCTGGAACATAATTCTTTTAATGATTTCATAACAACATGTACACGCACTTTGCCTGTCTGATAGGCATTTTTGTATCGCAAGCGTCTTTTCAGAGCCACATCAATTGTCATTGTATTTCTAATGAATTATGGCAAGGCTTTTTGCACAACATCTGGTTGAACAGGGACATTAATAATTGATCTCGTTAAGCCCATTAGGGGTCGTTTATAGCCCCAAGGCCTGATTTGAACAAATGAAATTCGTAGAGACGCAAATCTCTCGTCAATTTCCATAAGTGCACTTACATATGGTAGTGGTGTATTACATCTTATTTGGTCAGGGGTTGCAAACTGTGGCAGTTTTCCATTTTCAAGCGACCGTTTGCATGGAAGACAAATTTTGCCACTGGAAAATGTGTTATCATGCACTGTCAAGTGTATTCTGCTTGCAAAGAAGGCATGAAAGAATTGTTGTTTTTTGAGAAATTCAATTGTTCACAAATTGCACATGCAATCGAAGGAGTGTCTTTAATTTGTTTCATGTAGGTATGTCTTGCATTTTTCTTTCACATGGAAGTATGGGTAAAAACGGTTCCCTGGTTTTCATTTCTAGTAGTGCATGGTGTTGCTTCTAGCCCATGAAATGTGACAGTTGCATGACCATTCTGGGATATGCGACCGTACATGTTTTTGTTTTTTTGTGCACGAACAAGTTCCTTTAGATTGTGATATGTGGGTTTCTCTCTAATAGGAAGAGTAGCAATTTATTTTTTTCTCTCGCGCATGACCTTTTTCAAGTTGTGGTAACTTACTCTACATTCTTTCCCAACAACACGATGAGTTGATGGACACTGTGATGAATTTCACTCTGACTCTGATAACCTAGTCTACGTTTTTTGTTTAAGGCATGTATGGCCTCATCACAACTGGGACGAATTTGACGCATAGTTTTTTTCAAGTTGTGATAACTTACTCTATGTTTTTTGTTTAAGCTCTGTATGGCCTCATCACAACTGTGATGAATTTCACGCATGTTTTTTTTTTTCAAGCCCTCTATGGACATATCACAACCGGGAGGAGTTTCATTCTCACTACAAAACATTCCACGCGTATGTATATTTGATGCGGTTTGGGTGGCATGGACATTCAACATTGAACCACCGATATGTTGAAGCAAAGGTTCATAATGGATATGTGTTGTATATGTTTTCAACGAGAGGATGTCAATTGTTTGATCATAATTTGAATCAGTAGACCAAGAATGGACAGTGCCATCTGGCAAGGCCGACCATACCTGGATATTTACTCTGAATATCATAGACAACCATTGCAAATAGAATCTGAAACCCTCCACATTCCCTTTTTCATATGGAAGTGCTATGTTTACAAGGTATTCCTACCAACTTCCAACCGTCGGCATATTTTCTAGGAGATATGGCCAAAGGTATTGATGCAAGCACCTAAAAGCCTGTTGGTTGTCGCCTATAATTACATTGCAAAATGATTGTACAGTGTAAAGCCGCAGCGACTGCACATTGAACTCTATTGCTACAAAACAACAAATTGCATTGAACAGACTATCTCCACAGCTAGACACAACATTTGTTTCCAGCTGTAAACCATGGAAATCTATGCGATGCATAATCCGTTTCCACTGCAATTCAAGGTATTTGCAAATGAGGGACAGGTAAATATGAGGTCCTTCAACATTGCATATGAACATTTTGTTGATACTGAGAGGGGGGTGAATCAGTATCAAGTACAATTTAAAAAATTTTTCAACTTATACTTAAACCTTTCAATTATATCCAATGAGAAATGAACAATAGTATAAGAGTTACACCAATACACCACAATACACCATGCACAATATATGAGAAATAATCAGTAGTTATTGTTCAAGGGAAGTAATGAATTCCAAAGGTAGTTATAGCTTCCAAATGTAAAGGGAGGAATAAACCTCCAAGAGGAAGATACAATCCTCCAATATCAAGAGAGAGTTTAAATCTCCATCATTTCCCCTTCCTTCCATCCAATAATATACAAGAGATAATAAAACTTCACATTAAATCATCACCATCAACCAACCATCACATAGAACCTGATAATGCTTCCTGAGACTTCTTCAATTTCTATAATTATTCAATTATTGGAATACTATGATCCTATAGATAATATTATTCAATTTATTCTCTGAAACATCTCCAAGTTTCACTCCTTAAATCCCCCCAAAAAACAAGTTATAGAGAGAATGGTAGACCTTGTTCAATTTTGGTTTATTCAGGAGACCGAATTTGTAAAGAATGCTCTGCATTCAATATTTAACATCAGATTCTGAAACTCACACACAAGAAACTAAAGTCCGTACTCTTTCCAATGAAATTTGTCCCACGTCATTTTGATTCTCGATGAAGAATTTATGACTATTTTACCCGGAACACATGTTTATTGACTAGCTTTAGGACTGGTCACAAACCCTATCTTCCACAGAGTGTATCTCCATATTTATAGCGAATCAAGAGCTGAAATTTTTATCACAAGTACCTTGATATGTCTTCTCAATACCATAGCAATTTCACCATCTGAATCATTCTAGAAAAAATGTTATAGCAAAATTGGTAAGATGACCTAAAAATAACATACCTTAGAACACATCACCAAAAGACTTCATCCTCCCTTGAAATCCGACCTTCTTTACTTATGATTTCCTATGAAATTTGACTTGTGTATCAAATGAATGTATAATGATATTTATTTATACCATTTATGTCACTTCCTTTTAATATTAGGGCCGACCTGACAATTTCTTATTTTGTAATTCTTTTCTTTAATTATCTTCAGAGCTTACATGTACTTCCTTCTTCAATTCACTTTGTCATCTTCAAAAATTCATTTCTTCTCAACCATGAGGATCCACGTGACGTGTCACATACCATCGAAAACAACATGATGTATACTATCCATCCATGGGTCTTGTATCTACATGTGAATTTTCCTTTATGTCCAAATACCTTCATCAATCTTGTGGTCCAAAACCCATGACTAGGGTTGACATCAATGACAACAACCAATCTTCCAACAATCTTCCCCTTTGCAATTGATGGCAACACTCATGATCCCCCTATCATCATGGTCCCAATTTCTCTCCCCCTTTGACATCAATGGCAAAGGGTAGGGATTCTCCCCCTGATTTTAATGACAAAAGGTAACTCTCTTCTTTGGGGTTGCTCCCCTTGAACATATGGCACTCAATAATACTTCATCCTTATTTTTGTTCTTTGGAACTTTTTCTTCCTTGGAATAATTTTGTGTGGCTTATGGCTTCTCTCTCTTTTTCATGTCTAGGATGTATATGTTGTTCGGTCTTCTTGTTGCATTTGCAACCAATCTTCATGAGTTATTTTCTTTGATTTTACATTTTCGGGATTCAAACGTAAGAGTGTATCCTTGATCACACATTTTACTAACGCTGAGTAGATTATACTTCAAGTCTTCAACCAATAGGACATTCTTTGCTTTTACATTTTTTCTTCTAAGTTCTACTACACCTTCTCCAAGTATTTTGGCAGATGAGTCATCTCCAAATGCAACAATGCCACCCTTTCTCTTCCCGCTAATGAATTTGTCTTGATCCCCGGTCATGTGTGAAGAATATCCACTCTCTATGTACCATTCATCTTCTTCTTTACATTCTTCAGTGGTCAATGCTATTTGACAATCTTCATTGTTTGGAATCTCTTTCCTTCTCCATACCGTGTGTAGCGCACCTTTTCAGCTACCATGGCTTAATCACTCTTAAAAGGAAATTTTAACACCACTTGGTACATAACTCATACATGTATTATATAATCCACATGCATTTAAACAAATAAACACATTCTACACAGAGTATTCATATGAGTTACTTCCATAATTAACAATCAATAGCGTTTCATACTAATTCATATACACAGTGGAAATCATGATAACATAAGCACTAGAGTCATGCAAAACAAGATTAAAACATAATTAGATACTTATCTTTTAACAGTGGTAGAATCCACCAACCAAGTGCAGGACTTCCACGAACCTCCCATCCTTAGACCACATTGCTCATCAGCTCAGCAGTGGGTCACCCCCGAGCTGGGACTAAGCTCCACCTCGAGACAATGAATCCTAGGTTAGGCTAAGGTTATAGGAAAAACAACACACAACCACATGAAGGGATTCTCTCCCAGGAACCACCCACACTCACTGCTCACAGACCCTCATTCCCCACATGCATGTTCCACCCCAGGAGTATACACCTTCTCTGTCACCTGGACAGTCCTTTGGCTGCTAACCTCCCTTGCCATGGGTTACAGCAACAGACCGGACTGGAAGTCTCCGGGCTCTGTGGCAGCTACCGGGTTCCTTCCAGAAGTTCTCTCCTTCCTCTGCACACTCTCTCGCCTGGAGAGAATCTCTCACAGGTCAACAAACCTCCCACGCAGTCCAGCACTGCGTGGCCACACAACCAATGGAAAAATAGACACATCTTTTTCCACAGGCTCAGCAATGGAAAAATGGCTCAGGGTCACGGCTTCGGGACAAAGATCTCACGCACAGGCTCAATCTCAGGCAGTAGATGGACACAGATTCTCCAGACACAACACAGGATTTTTCGATTCAAACAGAGGTGAAACCGGCTCTTTCAGAATCGATCATAGGCTTCTAGTTCAGTACGGAGGTATACACGGGTTTTTCAGTTCAGAAGGTGTACGAGGTTTTTATGTAGAGCTCGGGTCATTCGTACTGCTCAGAGCCTGTACACCCTCAGGCAGTCCGCTCGAATGAGAGAGTGAACCCCTCTCACGGTCCACCCAAACTGTTTTATTCGCATGCACCAGGGTCGACACTTGTCACCCTGGAGACTGCATGCGTTCCACCAGCACGCATCACCTTCCCTTGGTCAGGAAATTAGGATAAAAAATATAAATGACACATGTTCTTTTGGAATAATAATAAAATATTATTCCTAAGCTTAAGCCCCCTCTAGGCTAAACACTTAGCCCCTTTTCCCACCTTCCAGCCCCTAATCCCTTGCCTTCTCTGTGGAATCTCAGTCCCCCTTCACTCATTCATTGTGGTCGGTCTGCACCTGGCGGTGTTTACAATTTTATTAAATGTTTTTGCATATATATACAAGTACAAAATCAGGCCCTTGGCCTCCAACCCTTAGGCTCTCTGGCCTAACAATCACATAAGCCCACCGGCTTATACAAACTTGGCTCACCAGCCTATA
>ML812328.1:65316-84623 GCA_009831015.1 Picea engelmannii
CACAAACCAACCAAAGTGAAGATAGAAAAATATATTCAACTGTCAACTTATGTGTATGATCAAGGAATTACACAATAAAGTGAGAATAGTTTTATGGGAAAAGGACATGCCACTGTATCATATTAATTGAAAGTAGAAGATTAAACCTGATCGCCTTGATGTCGCAAGATCCCTTTCGATGGCTATTGGCTCCAACACACACACTTGCTCAATCCTTGTATGAAGAAGATCAAATCCTCTTGATAAACTCGCTAGAGTCTCCAAGCTCATGTTCAAGCTAAGTCCTTCACACAATTCTTTCACCAATTCTCCAATGAATCTTGCTTAACCGTTTCCATGAGAATTCCATCAATATATAGGAGAGAATGAGATGGTTACTTAGATAAGAATGATCCCACAATATCAGGGAATCCAGTACAAGGATAACCATTCGAATGCCAACCCATTCTTCTAGAAGATTCCCTTCTAGAACCATTGAGAATCCATCTTTTTCCAAGCTTTAGAACGAGTTCGCACCCTAGCTATGTAGCACAGTGAGAGAAGTTCGCACCCTAGCTTAAGGCAGCCTGCGAGAATGGGTCATTCTCGCACCCTGGTATATTAGCAACCTGCGAACTCTCTTCAAAAGTATGTTTTCTGGGAAGAGATGAATATCAATTTTCTCAGGAGAAAGTTCTTATGAAGAGCTTGAGTACACCATCATCAATACACCATCATGATGACCAAAATCATGGGTAACAATGACCAATGACAGTATTGGCATCATGAAACAAGATGCAATATGGATTGTTAGAGGCAGTTTTGTTAAATAGTAGATATCGTGTTTTTCTTGTCAATAACCATATTCCAACCGATATATTGAGCCAGTTAGACAACCACCATATACAAAATGTGTCTCCCCAAAATCCCCTCTCATGTGCAGGCAGAACTGGAGATGCAGACAACCATATATTTGAAAAATACGTAGCAACATCATATATTCCATGCAACTGCCGAAGAAAATCAAATTCCAATTCATATTCATAGGAGTCCAATGCCTCAGCGTCGTCATTTTTTAAATAGGCCAAGAAATAATCTATTAATCCATTGCGCAGCTCGGTCGATGAATACCGGAAATGCAGTAGAACCTGGAATGTATCAAAAAGACAATCCTCTACAGTATACGAGAATGCATCCAATCTAAAAATGTCATTGCTATGCAAAACCACGTCAATGTTATCATGTATAATGGACTGTGTATCTATTTCATACGACTCAACATCTATTACTTCTTTCATCTTTTGAACTCTGATTTTGAAGCTATTTGTTAGATACTTTCAGTTTGCATGAAAACAGAGAAAAGGGAGAAAAATAATAAAAACAACAAAAAGAAAGGAAAGCAAAATAGGAAAACTACAAGCGCGAAACTGGGTACCAATCCCCATATATATATTTCAACCTTCTTCTTGTCAACTTCAATCCCCCGTAGTCCCCATAGCAAATGAAAAGAAAACAAACTCACACTGGAAAGTGAACCAAACAGAAGAAACAACACAAATAAATAACACCATAAATTTACTCAGTAGAAAGACAACAGGTGGACGCAGTTTTCTGACCCACAGAATAAAAAAATTCCCTGCGTCTACACCCTGACGAATAGTTCCCTCTTCTAATAGCTCCGAACTACTTTTTGAAAACCTCTCTGCATTAAAATTTTCAAAATAGCTATGAACATGGCAGTTGGCATATGAAGACGCATGGTTTCCAGGAACAGAAATTAAGAGCACAGACAAAGATGGTCTGCAACAAAATTTGGAGGTAGGAACTCCCACCATTGAAAAATAGCAACAACATGGAAACTTACCCGTCAACGAGGGATGACAAGAGCTCAGCGCCAAAAACTGGAAACCGCAACAACAGGTCCAACAACTTGTAAAGTTGAAGAACAATAAACCAGTGAACAATCACGAAGAGGTCCAACTGCAACTGCAAAACCTCAAATTTGCAAAGTTGAATCAAACAAGAACAACAATCATAGAACAAAGTAGCGAACAAGCATCGACCACTGAAGCAGTGATGCCGACCATCAAAAAAATGGAACGAAACTGTATTGCAACGCATCTGTACAATAAACATTTAAGACTATCAGACATGTTAGGTAAACACTTAAGATTGTCAGGACCGTCAAAGGGCCTAGCCCTGTACAAACATTTAAGAAAAATGCAGTGTGGCAGTCCTATTCTCTTGAAGCACGCAACAATAAAGAAAAAATCACACATAGTAATATGCGAAACAATGTATTCTAGCTAGCAGAAAATGCTAAATGAAACATTCAAACTAATGCTAGCATTAATCCACCTTCAACCAATGCTTAAGAAAATATATAATTCAAAAAGGCCATATACGATCAAATACTTTGGATATGCCAACATATATAACATTAAGAATAGCGAAGCCGACAATAAGACCTCCAATCCATTGTCCAATCAGATCTTGACAAACATGGTACTTTCTGTTATATAAAAATCAATGTTTTCACTTCCCTAGTTCCAACAATAGATAATATGCAAATATTTGTGGTCAATGCACAATCTAATACGAGGTCAACGATTTATCGATAGCTATAGTCCCTCTATGCCTATGACAGGGACTAATAATATTAAAAACTATGATAAAAAAATAATAGAAAACAATGGAGTATTTTCTATGCAAAACAAACATTGAATGTTACCGAAAAAAAAGGTAATTTTATGATTTAAGTACGATGATAATATTTTCCATGGAAAACAAACATCAAATTTTATGATTAGTGGCAACAGTCATTTCCTTTCATATACATTGACAATAGTGACCAAAAATATTCAGATCTCTACCTTACCATGGCAGAAATATATTTCAATTTATTTTTTTTTCAACTTATTTTCCACGTCCCCACTACCAAATTACTGCCATGACAAGACCAAATGAGTGCAATGTGCAATAGTAACTTCTCTAACTAACCATGGCAAAAATAAAATTCAAATTTTTTTAAATGACGTACTCTAAATATTCTAGAATTTTACTAGATTTAACCAAAAAGGATGAAAGAATATTCGTTGTTGTATCCCTAAATTAAATAAGATTAAAAAAATATTCTTCATTGTATCCATAAATTAAATGTCAAGATTAGCATAGATAACCCTGGGTCATGTTATTCTGCTACCCTTAATCAAAGGTCAAGATTAACACACATAACCCTGGTCCATGTTATTTTGCTTCTCTTAATCAGATGAGCACCTGATTAACACATATTATTTGTTTTGCCTCTCTTAATCAGATGGGCACCTGATTAACACAAATTATTCATTAACCTGCTTGTCATTTAGTTATTCGGGCTCCGGATTAATACAAACTATTCATTAAGATAACCTTAAGATAACCCTAGTCCATATTATTCTACCTAATCAAATGAGCATCTGATTAACACAAATTATTCATTAACATGCTTGTCCTTTAATCATTCAAACTCCTGATTAATATAAACTATTCATTAACCTGATTATCCTTCAATCATTAAAACATCATTAGAGCACCTGACTAACACAAATTATTCATTACAACAACTGGTTAAGTGGCTGGGTTAGTCGTTATAAACTCTTACGAGCGAACAAAAAAAACCATACAATCATCAGAAATCAACATTTTTGTTCTGAAATAGAAATATAAACGGTTCAATTAATTAGCGAAACCATAATATTGCCGCCATTCATACACCTATTTATGAATTTTACAAAAAGAACCTTCTCCTGCAAGCCAAAAACTATTTTATATTAACTACCTTGGAAATTACTGTCGCAAGTTACCCTGTGTTCTTCATCACCCACGAATGAATGGATACCATTCAAATAGATCACTCGATTGATCTTTTGTCAAAAAGCGTCACTATTTAATTCAAAGGTTTAGAAAACATCAAACTCCTACAAAATGATACTCTGATGTTAGTCTCCTAGATCGATATGTTCATATAATAGCAGTGGCAGGTCTACTCTTCCTAAAAAAGGTGGCAATATGAATGCCGGAAAATGAGGGTTGTGAGAACATCTTCACTTTGTCCACCGAAAACTCTGATGCATGTGTCCCTCGCCTGGTATGATGCATCTTGTTGAATAAATTCATGACATTCATCCCCATTTCAGCGCTTGAATTCTTCGCTCTGCTGCACTATTAACTGCGCCGCTACTATGAGCAAAGTAAGAATATTCCTGGGCAGTGTTCTGGATGGCCTCCACTGTTTCCCTTACCAAAGGAATGCGATTCTCCAACATTGTGAGCAAGAACTCGTCTGACTGTGTTCCTTTAAGATATGCACCCACATATGACGCACGAATCCAGTTATTCTCTTCTCCCATTTTCAAGTCGGGAGAGTTCCTGATAATCTCCTCTGCCTTCACAGAAAGACTTGCAAATTCCGCGGATATAGGAAGATCCACATTGAGATGTTGTTGATGAGGAATGGATTGCACCTTTGCTTTATCACACAATTGCTCATATTGTACATTTAACGACTTTTGGGCGGTTCTGAGAGAATACTCCAAAATGCATCTCCTGCACTTGCACTTGAAACCCCAGTGCTCGCACCGAGCTTCGCACTGCGGCAAAGGGGCGAGGGTATCAAAATACGACATAGTGATCTCCTCTCCTCTCTCAATGAGCTTAGTGGCATGAATAAACATGGCACTTCCCACTTCCAGCCAACTCGCATTCGGCAAACAGGAATGGTTAATGAGGGACGACAGTAGCCAAAGACAGGTAAAATTCTGGCCTTGCTGGATGAGTCTAGCTCCACCGAATGAGTTCTGACTCGTAATATCCCGAATGTGGTTAACATCCAGCTGTAAATTTTCCCTTTGTTCTTGGCCATACGTCTTAAACAGATCAATGGCCGGACCATCCAACCTACCTGGTGCGGAGGATTGGTCTAAACTATATCGCTGGCTAAGAAGTCTATGTTAATTACGCCGAAATGCGTACATTTATTGACAATAAGCACATTTAATAGGTTTTTAGTTTTTAATACGTTTTCTATGGACGAGATTAAATATGCTTAGAGTATTCTTAGTCGTCACAACAAATGAATGGCTCTGATTTCATCCATTAATTTCCGAGTTGTTATAAAGACATCTGTTTATATGTTTACTTTTTTACATTTACCTAATCATGTTTAAAAATCAGTGTGTTCACTAACTTATTGCCACATCTACCTGATTAAAAAATATTAAGGTGGTCGCGTTTCTGTGCTAGCATCACCAACAGTCGCCAATCAAAAGTTTAACAACCGTAAGTCGCCTTTCAACCGAGTTAGCGGCTGTGCTAGTTTTATACCAGCGGTCCACGTGTAATACGGTGTTAAAGGCGCTCTCATAAACAACTCCGACAGCATTTCTTACCAGCAAAAGCTCCCCGATCCTTATTTTTCGGGTGGCGTAGAGTCCTCGGTCGCGCCCGTCTTTGGTCATCTTGATCTCCACAGGGCCAACAAAATCAGCCACTTCCGGAGGAAAAGTTACCCGTCGGAGCAGGTAGTTCGAGACGTCATACTCGCCATTCCGTCTCTGGGTATACAAAGTCTTGGCTTTGTCCAGCGCGAGTTGTATTTCCGTCTGCCCGGGACTCGCCTCGTTTGCTTTCTCCAAATGTTCACAAGCGGCCGCATATTGCCTCATGCCGAGCAGTGCCCGACCTTTCATGTAGAGCAGATTGAAATTGCCAGGATCTATCCGCAGGGCCTCGTCCAAATCCCCAAGCGCCCGCTCGAATTCCTCCATCCTCAGCCACTTCTCCGCGCGGTTGGAATACGCCTGGAGGAGGCAAGTATTGATATTATTATTGTCATTAGTGCACCTCTTCTTGAGCTGAAGCAGAGCGGCGCCGATGCATTTTGTATAATGCTCTGCGGCTGCGTCCCAGTCTTGCTCTCTGAAGCACACGTTTCCCTTCATCCTCTCGTCCTCCACTTCTACATACGGCAAGCTCTCCTTCAACTTCTCCTTCCGAGTCATGACCGTCACAACATTGGAATACGCGTGGAGGAGTCAGGCATTGATATTATTGTTATCATTAGTGCAACTCTTTTTGAGCTGAAGTAGAGCAGTGTCGAAGCATTTTGTATAATGATCCGCTGTATTTTGCATTTTTTATCTTATGTTAAATATAAGATATGAGAGAAGCGGTGTCGAAGCATTTTGCATTTTTTATCTTATGTTAAATATTAACATATTTTTATAAGAAAAGATGAGAGAAGTGTGTTGGATGGTTTATGGATAACCAATAGAGTATATATTGAATATGGTCTATGAATAATGTATTAAAATGATCTTTCAAATGGTTAAGCATTGTCATAGTTGATTTCTAAATATATATGGAAGAATTTTTGAGGAATTATTTTCTAGTTTCCAAGTAATATTAATTAAAGGTTAAACACAGAGGATAGTTATGTGTCCCTTGTTCTTATGAGAGAATATGGTCAAGAGCTTGGTGTAGTTATTTCAAATGTACATATGACCATAAAGGAGATTAAACTTGTTGAGCAGTTATTAAAAAAATAAATTCCAAGAGAATAATGAATGCCTTGATCTCCATTGAATTACTTGAAATCTATGATGTATGATCAATTAAAAAAAAAATGAGCTTCATTTTCCAAGTTTCCATCTAATTTTTCTACATTCCAGTGGTTTGAGGACTTCACCAAGTTTCCATCTAATTTTTTTACATTTCAGTGGTTTGAGGAGTTGTAGCGATGGATTGTTGGATTAGGAATAAAGAGGCAGTGATGATACTTTGTTAAGAACATTAATGAATATTGGTGTTTACTTTCCATGTCGATCTACCATGTGAAGTTCATGTCAACTCTTAGTCAGCAATAAAGACAAAATAAATGTATATGAAACATAATGATACTTTGTTAACATCAATGAATATTGATGTTTACTTTCCATGTGGTTGTGTTGTTGTAAGGAATATAAAGACCTACACATAAATCTTATTTATATTCAATTCTTTTTTAAGGAAGGTGTTTGTGCTTATACCAATAAGTTTCCCTTTAATATCTATTTGGGGTATTTACCATGATTATCTTTAGATATTTTGTATGAAAAGATTGAAGTAGAATGTGCAAGAACCTTAAGCCAATGAAAGAGAATGTCGAATTGTTTTGGTGATTACGATGTTCAAAGGGAAGAGGTGTTTCATTTGGACGATAGATGAATAATCAATGGAGGATCCATTCAACAACTGCATTTGTTTCGAGTTAATCATAAATGGATGCATGGTAGGAGAAATATTGGATTAACAGGGAATTGAGGGTGATTCTTATGTATTAGGACATTTTCATGAGTATTTGACACAATTCAATCCGAGTGTGAAAAAAATTGGGTGAGACGGGATCAATAGGCTATAGTGCACAAAAATCAAAGAAGATGTTGCTCGCTCTCACATGTTCTATAATTGATGGTCATTTTAGTTGCGCCATCTCAAATGAAAAAGTAACTTCTCCACAAGATTTTAACACATGCATCTTACTTGTAAACATTCAATGACAATGTTATGATACCTCGCATTTGAATAGACATTAAATTCCCCTCCAAATGAAATTATTCTAATTTAAATTCCCCTCCAAATGAAATTATTCTAATTTAAATTATTCCCATGTAATTTAAATTCTTGAAGAGATCTCAAGGTTAATCTCACCCATCCATAGTATTATTCTCACCATGAAAGTTAATCTCATTCATCCATATCTCAAATAATATTATTATTCTAGCATAGATTAGAAAAAAAATATTCCAAATTTTATTTATATAAATATATTAAAACTTCAAGACATGTTTAAGTCTCAACTTAAAAAATTTGATTATGAAAGTGCTAGAAAGCAGTGTAGCTACACCAAATTATAACTTACTAATTTTGATGACAAATACTAACATATCAATGTTGGTGAATTAATTGACATGAATAGAGATTAGTATTTTTTCAATAAAATTTGCAATCTAGATATAAATCATGAAATCTCTTAGCTTACAAAATGCATATGTAGGTTAAATGCTAAATCATAAACGGATGTTCAAGGGTTTGAAACTTGTCAACGTGGATTATTATAATGCATACGTAGGTGGATTAGCATACGTACCTTTTTTTTCTTTCCTACATCTCCGTACCTCAAGAAAGAATATGTAATGTGATGAGAGTGAATTGGAAATTGATTGAAATCTACATAGTTTCTCATGGAGGAAAACGTTTGATGCCAAAGAACCCAAGTACCAAAAATTGCAATAGATTTCCTTTCAATCTAAACTTGTTTTATATTTGGATGGCTTTAAGAAAAGGGACGATGGATGGGATGGACAAGGAATATGATGTAAATTGGAAATCGGAGAGGGACAATGGATGGTGGAGGTTGGATTGACAATATATACGTACCTTAAAGGTTTTAGTGAACAAATGGTAGTTTCTCTCCCACATAGCAGTGCAGGGAGGTTGGATTGACAATATATACGTACCTCAAAGGTTTTAGTGAACAAATGGTAGTTGCTCTCCTACATAGCAGTGCAGGGCCCGACTCCTCCATCATGACCTCCTCCAAGGTTTTAGTGAACAAATGGTAGTTTCCCTCCCATAGAGAAGACCTACACTGTGACCTCCTCCAAGCCCTATGTCATGTCTCCCTCTATATAATATTTTTTTTCGTTACAAATAACTCTATTAGCAAGTAATTTCAAAGGATTCGGTCAAAATGAATCATGTGTCCTCCCATCAAGTCATTACATAACAATTCATGCTTCTGGAACACAACAACCATCTCTTTGTTTTTCGAGTTCTATTTTTTTTCACAGATTTTTGCAATGAAATCGTTGATTTTGGATTTCTATTTTTTTCATAATGTTTCACAAATTTTTGCAATGAAATCTTTATGATTCCTCTTTACAAATTACTTTGGTATATCTTTGTAATTATATAGCTAATATTAACGATGATTTACTCCATTAATAAAAATAAAATGTTAATACAACATCCAAACTTGATGTAATGAACATAAGTATTTTGGTATATCTTTGAAATTATATAGCTAATATCAATGATAATTTACTCCATTAATAAAAATAAAATGTTAATACAACATCCAAACGTGATGTAATGTAATGAACATAAATATTTTGGTATATCTTTGTAATTATATAGCTAATATCAACGATGATTTACTCTGTTAATAAAAATAAAATGTTAATACAACATCCAAACATGATGTAATGAACATGTTAAACATGATGTAATGAGATTTTAAACAAGTTTTGATTTTTTTAATTCATTAATTTGAACTCCATGAATGAAATTTTATCAAGTTTGATATAAATCTATGATTTCTTAATTAAGAAACAAATTGTCTTTGTGTTTGTTTAAGGATGGATCTAAAGATATCATGGAAAGCCATAAATAATACTTTGGTAAATTTTATCATCTCCACTGCGAACTTGAAAAGTTTCATGATTAATTTAAAAAGAAGTGAAAAGTTTCAACATTAATTTAAAAGGAAATTGGAGTTATATTTTGAAAGGGCGTATGATATGAGTTATTGAAAATATTTTGGAAATTTTCATTGTTATTTGTTCACTAAAACCTTTGATGTGAGTCAATGGGACCTCCACCATCCACTTCATCCATCTTTTCTCTTCGTTGTTCAATTTACCCATCATATTTGTTGTCTATCTCATCCATCGTCCCTCTTCTTAAATCCATTCCATATATAGTGAATTTAGATTGAAAGGGAATCTATTACAATTTCTGATAGATGCATATGTATACCATTTAAGTGTTGATCTTCTCAAACAGCTTGTCAGAGGCTTCCTCTGTCAGAGAAATGAAGCTTGACCATCAACTTTGTCTCATGCGTTGCCTCCTTCTTCCATCTGGTCTTCTGGTTCTTGCTACTCTTAGCAGTACCAATATCGTTGGGTTAACCGCTTTACTCTGTCCGCTTATTGTACCCCACCACTTGGACTCCACCAAGCTTTTGTGGCCTTATGTGAACCCTATAGTTGGTTACCAGCGCCTCTCCGCACCTACCACTGCCCTATAGCGGCCTCCTTGCCTTCGCGGGGCTTACTACCAGTGCTCGACAGACACTTTACACCAACCACGAGTGAACCTTATCTCCGGATGAGTGAGCTTCAGCAGACAGTACCAAGGTACACCAATTGCAATAGCAAGCAAATAAACAGAATCATAACGAGCACATAATTCAGAGACAATAATCAAATTTCGGAGATGAACACATATGCGGAAGACTTCTTTTATATTAAAATCAGAGCATGAATATGCCAGGGTATTACAACTTGTGTAGGATGCACAGAGCAAGAACAGGATGCTCGTATTCGCTCACACTCACAACAGACTTAAAGAATGACACAAAGCTTCAGACAGGAGGGAAGATTAGAAGACTCAGACTAACACTCTAACTCTCTATGAAAGTTCCTCCTCGAGAATGAGATCTCATCCTTCATTTATACAAATTTGTGAAGGAAGAGTCATCATGAAGAAGAGACTCGAATAAACAACTGGTCCTACATGTCATCCACTAGATCTTGCTTTATGGATTTGGCGGATGTATTCGTGCAAGAATCTCCGACCAAATCATAAGCTTTATTTCATATCAACCGAAAGTAGATGGAACAGTAAATATGACGGGGTAGTCATGCAAGATTCCCCTGTCAGAGGACAGACATAACATGACATAAAGGAGAGAATCTTGGAAATGCGGGTCAAACCATGCCAAAAGTCGGAGAAGTGCTCTGAGTTTCCAAGATGCTCATTATTACAAGAGGACAATAATTACAAAGTGGATGTTGATTACGGTAACCCACTAAACCCGAATGGCACCACTGTCGGCCATTTAGACATGAATTCATGTGATTTACACTGTGGAGGTTGGTCACGTCAACCCATGGAAACCGAATGTCACCATTTTTTGGACAGTAGGACAATTCTCATCATTCTACTAGATGATCATGGAAGTGGCGGAATCTGTAAGGATCCCAATGCTGAGTATACACTTCTCTGTACATATCAGGATCCTCGTCACTGTCTTCATCTTGTTGGAGAACATACCTGGTTCTGATAATCCACGGATGCCTTTCTCTGATGAAGAGCATTTTGTATTCTTCTTCATAATAAAGATCATTAACAGTTTGAAGCCTTCTATTTGGAAATAAAAACATCCTGGCAATTTCAGTTACTTCAAGATGGACTCCACTTGGATGCAGTCTGAATTTTTACCACCAATCTAATAGCCAATCAGGTTCAGGAAGAGTAATAAAAGGCACAGAAAATTTGATCATACAATAATAATATCTATACCTGTCTGTCCATAAACAAACATTATACCACATGGCTTTGTACTGAAAATAATTTATTTCAAATAATCTTTCATGTGGGTCTTGGTTTGGCCAAGATTGCAGGGTTCTCATTCTGTTAATCTGAAAAAAAATCCAGGCTGGAGTTTTTTGCCAAGTCTGTGTTTGTTGGCAAAACCATTCTCTGTTGGCGGACCTTATTCTGCTAAGATCTCCCATTTCTACCAGCTTCTGTCTAGCAACAATTGTAGATGCATGATGCATTCGTCCAATGATATGTTGTGGAGGGATCACATGGATACTGGTATTTCTTGAAAATCTCGGCAGTCCAAACTCTATTCCTTCTGAACTTCTTAACTACCAACTTGGAACCCAATTTTCTTTATACACTTCCCATTCTGTATTATCATCCAGATAATGTGTTGAAGGAGCATTTTTGTAGTCATCCCAAGTGCTTATAATTACCATGCTTTTAGAACAGTAAGTAATCTGAGCATGAGATTTTGAAATAAATGGCAATTCTACTCTTTTGGGTGGATGACCTTCAATACTAGGTAGAGTGATGAAATACCCTGGTTCACCTATGGAACTTTGATAAGAACCATGGGGTTCTACTGCAGAGAGAAATGGTGTACCAAGAATACATTCTACTGGAAGTTTAGTTATCAAATACTTCATTCCTAAGGCATATTCCTCAAATAGAAAAATACCTTTAGGAATCTCAAAATTCATGTCAGTATTTACATTTCCCAGTCCAATAGCAGAATAATTACTAGGAAGCCAATATTTTGCGGGAATCAAGTCTTTGTGCACTAGATTCATATCTGAACCAGTATTTAATAGTGCATTTAACTTAAAGATTTCTCCATTTATTTCTAACTTGATTCTTACTTGATATTTTTGGAATTTAATGGGCATTATTTTCATGGCTGTTAGCCCTTGCATTTGGGCAGCAGTCTGCCCTTGAACTGTTGACCTTGGACTCTCAAAAGGTGCATCTTCTAATGGGGGAGGTATTGACTCCAATCTTTCTCTAATCTCTCTGATTTCATGTCTAGCCCAGGTATCAATTTTGAAACTATATTCAGTTTCTTCTTCCATTTTTCTGATTTTTTCTTTTAACCCAGAGACTTCTTTCTTTAGGAGAAGTAATTCTTTGGCTAGATCAGTCACATAAGTGTTTTGTAATTTTGCCTCTCTATTGAATTTGATAAAGGTCTTAGTATTCCTGTCATAAGAGGCATCAATAAACAAAGGCTCTCTTTTAGAAGACTCAGTAGTCTTATTCCTTTGCTCAACTTTGACAGTTTTTACAAAGGTTTCAAGAAGTGAATTTTTCATTTCACCTTCAGGCAAGGCTTTGATTTGAGACAGCATTTGCGCTTCTTGATCCCCTGTGTTGTGAAACATAGATAATTTTAATTTTCTTTTAATTTATGGTTTTGATTCAGATTCAGAACTGTCTGTATCACTTTGGCAAGAACATAAATTTGGATTTCTGCAATTGCAATCTTGATTGATTAATATTTCTTCTTCTGAGCTATAAACAAACTCAGAAGTACTATCAGAATCAGAACAACATCCTTCTTGAAGAAGATGAACTTCTTCTCTTTTGGGGAAGGGATGGTAAGGACATTGGTTGGTGTCATGATCATTAGCCCCAAATCTATTACAATGAATTTTTAGGGCTACCTGTTTCTTTTCTTGTGCCTCTTTAGCTTTTTGTTCAGAGAACTTTCCTTTTGATTTTCTAGAGGCAATGTTGTCTGGACAATTGTGTGCTATGTGTCTAGGTTTTCCACATATCCAACATTGGACTTGTTGCTTGGCCTGATAGGAATGGGATTTTAGTTTTATATCCTCAGGCTCATAATAGTGGGTTCTAGGCCTGTATTTATATTTATACTTAGGCTTTCTCCTTTTTTCTTCCCGGAATTCTTTTTTCTTTTTCTTTTTCCTTCTTACAGGATCTGTGATGTACATGCCATACTTTTCACAAATGGATTTTTGGTCTGGAAAGTAGGATAGCTTGGAGATAGAGTTTTGGACTTTCATGTTTACACATAGTCCAATCAAAGCTTTGGTAATGAGAGAATAAATCTCACCCCAAGTATACATTTCATAAGGAAGTTTAAACACTTCCTGCATTTTCAAATATTCTACAAATTTACTTGGTATGGTTGCCAAGTATACTTGTTTCCACAGAGGATTCTGACTATCCTGAACTTCAAAGATTCTCTGAGTCCAATCTTTATGGAACTCTTCATATTCTAACATTTTTCTGCATTTCATGTTCATGAGAATCAACTCATGTTTGTCAGCCAATTCAGATTTTGTTCCACACCAGTGCTCAAGTATTGTAGTGGTTAGAGCACCAATCATATTATTATGGGGAGTTCCATCAGTATGATATACAATGTCCCCTTGTTCATCTCTAAGAACCTCAGCTTCCATCTTAGCAATCATAATAGGAGAAGAAATGACTTCCCACCATTTGCTAAGAGTGCCTGTAAAACATTGGATAATGGATTTGCATGCCTCTACTTCTGTCTTTCCTTTCATACACATAATCTTGTAGGAAACATACATTCTATCTATCATTTGTCTGATTTGGGCTACAAACAAACTGTCAATGTTCCATTCTTGGAACCAATCTTCAACAAATGTTTTTGACTCGGGCAGTCTTCCTTTACCTATCAGGTCTGGGGCTGCTGGCCTGCTGGTATGATGTGGAAGGTTTTCATATGCAGGGTTTTGGATAGTGACCAGAGAAAGATGTTCTTTCGATGAGGTTTCTGGTTTATCTTCTTCTGTAGGAAAATGGTGAGGGAATCTCTTTTGGATTATTGTCTCGGAGGGTTTATATACAGGAGACAGTATTGAGATAGAAGGGTTTGGAAGGATGAACGGATCAGGGATAGGCTTATCAGGGTTGCTATCCTTTTGTCTAATTTCAGTCAATGTCTTTCCCATCTTAGAGAAAGCTTGTCCCAATCCTTAAGGACTCTCTTGACTTGCATGAAATTTCACAAAGAGCAGAGTCCATTTTATCTTTCACGTCTGTGACCTTTTCTTGAATTTGATTGACAGAAGGTACAATAGTATTTGTAGATACTTGCAAATCTACAATCTGTCCTTTTTGGGCATAGTCGTTGGTCACAAAGGTGTGGGTATCCATGCCTCTTAATGCAGTATTAGTCCAGTTGATTTGTTCTGACACTGACTGGACTCTTTTGTCAATTCCTGAGAGTTGGATGGCTTTCTCAGAAAGCAGCAGAGGAACTGTTTTTACTTGCCAATTATTATCTTCAAGGACAATGCCCTTGAAGGGTGGAAAAGTGGAATTTGATTCTACAGTTTGTCCTTCAATACTTTTCCACTTATGTTTGGGAGGGTTTTTAGAACTTTCTCCCATCATTTGTACTACAGCCTTTTGATTTAATTTCTTCCACTCAAAGAAAGAGATCCATAGATTATTGTCAGATATGTATTTCTGTCAATTTTGGGCTAATTTCAGTTTTTCAGGATCTGACATGGCTGAGTTAAAGTCATTTGTTTCTGGATTTGTAAACAAATCCCAGTTTAACATTTTCTTGATCCATTTCTCTTCAATAGATCCTTTCTGGCATCCTTTCATAATGGTATGGAACTTGTGGATTTCATCCACAGTGGGTCTTTGGATATCGCTAGGAAGAGGGTTGGAGAATCTGCAATCTGGAATGACTTGGTCACATTGTTCTATGTACCCTAACCCGTATTTTGGAGTACCAGGAGGTCTCATACCTTTATATATATCTTGCAATCTAGGATCAACTGTTTCAATGGTAGGCATATAATGGATCATTAAACATAATTCAGGGTTTGAGGTAGATGCAATACAATCTACAGTATTATTTACAGATCGAACACAGTCTGAAGAATCCATTTATATAGTAGAGATTACTATGACTGCACAGGAAAGCAGGGCTTTTAGTCTTGTGTCTTCCCTAAAGAAGATTAGACAGGCTCCTGGCCGACTGCTCAGGCAGAAACTAGTAACTCTGTCAGGAGGTTGCAGTAGTGGAAACTTTGTCTTTAAAGAGCTCGAGACTACTGATATGGCCTCAGAAGTGTGTCGCAAGAGTGGAAACCCTGCCTTTAAAGGGCCCGAGACTCTTGATACGACACTGGATTCTTGTATCACACACTAAATATAAAACAGAGCGAATAGCTTATATCAGATGGAAGAGTCTGATATCATACCGGGCTCGAAATGAAGTTCTTTGGCTCTGATACCATTTGAGTGCCAAAGAACTTCATTTGAGTGATATAGACCCTCATTTTAGGAGGTCCTAAACAAAAAGTGGAAAAATATAGCACTGGAAATAGCAGGGTAGAGACAACCTCTACACAAAGATAAAGACAACGAATTTATTGTAAAGAAAAATAATATTTACGCTAAAATGAATCACCTGTAACAGATTTTACTCTCGGTTTTATTGGTAGATCATACAAATAAATCTCCAGAGAACTTAAAATCACAACGGAAGGTGATGGAGGATGGTGCTGGCTTGTTTTTGTTTTTTTAAAGGAAATGGTTTGTCGACATCTTGTCCAAATTCGACAATACAGGCGTCGTCCATGCATGCACATAAAAACGACGATGTCGGCACAGGAAACAACTCCAAGACATATTCTTTTGATCTTCTTTTTTGTATTTTCTATGGCATTAAAGCGCCACCCGAATGGGCCAACTTTGTGCACTCAACATTGGCACTGATAATTAGGATTGATGTAGAACAACTCTGAAATGTCCATAACACCCACTATAAAACACACATATATAATATCCCAGAGGGGACGGTTAAAGAGAGAGGTTGTCTCGTTAGCCTGTGTGATATATTCTTGGGGAGTTTGATTCTTAAAAAAACATTATATAATCAACAACAAATGGACATACTTAAACAAAGCAGTCACGATAGTGTTTCAACTGAAATCAGAATGTGTGACGGATGAAATTACCTTCCCTATCGGCACATAGTAAACACTCATCATTCATCGCGAGCTGTGCACTACTCATCCGGAGCTTCGGCTATTGAAAAGAGTAAAAAAGAAAATGTTATTTTAATTTCTCTAAGTCTAGGGTTTGAACTGAAATAGGAATGTATGCTTACGAGAAACAATTTGAACATGTATGTGTAGCTTAATGCTTCTGATATTGCATTAAAGCTTAAGGTCGATCGGGTTAGACTGCTTATAACCAAAGTATCCTTATGACGATACATATGGAAGATGTGGATCGGTTTTTGAATGGTGTGGGTGGGGAGATGTGGAGCATAGATTTGTTTCATTAGTTTTATTGTGTAATGAGAAACATGGAATGAACAGGCGAAACCCCGAGAGCCGCAGATCCACATAACCAACCTACTATTAAATGAACACAACTGCACATGCACATAACCAACCTACTATTAAATGAACGCAGTGAATTTCAAGATTCGCATAAGCACATGACCAACCTACAATAAGAGATAGGGTGTATAGTTCAAAGATATTTCTACAATAAGAATATACACCTCATCGAGTACTTAATCAAGCCACTCTTTCATAGACATGTACTCGTACTTCGTCATAGGAAGGGTTCAAATGTTAGATGTTCTATATACCCAACTCAAAAATTAAACAGAGAAGCACATTCTTTGCTGATAAAGATGCTATCAATAGTATAACTAAAGGCCCTTTCGACCACCATAACGAACCTTTGAAGATTATTTAGTATATTTTTGCTAGATTTCATTGAAGGACCTTCACTAGAGTATTCAAGAGTCTAGTTTTTCGTAAAATATATGTCCATTCTTAATGCAAGTATCTACTTTAGAAGGAGCCTTGTGCTATGCTCCATACTAATTCTTACTTTTAATATTTATATTCGATCTAAACACAAATTAATATGTTATGACAATTCCACATTTGTATTTGTTGTTCAAGGTCTCATAGAGTTTACTACGTTGAATACATTAATAGTAATTTCTATTTTATCACAATTTCACCCCTTCTTTGATATGTAAAGACAAGTTTATATGAAATAGTTGCAGTCCTTGACTTTTGTGTGTTCTCATTCTTCCATAATAAGTTTTTGTGTGAATTTGGGTAGGTTTGACATTAAAATTGTTGCTAAAGAAACAAAACTATCATTTCTTAAGTTGAGAACAAGTTTGAAGCTACGGAAAAAAAATAATCTTTTTTTTTGGGGGGGGGGTTGGTTGGGATATTTTTAGGTTTTTATTTAATAAATATTTTGAATACTTTTAAGTTTTATATGATGTAAACATTTCCAAGAGATGCCTTATTATTTTTTTAGCTTCTTTTTACTTATGCTGAAACATATGAATTTGTTGTTTGAAGGAAAAAATATGTGACTGGATTAGATTTAAGTAAACCCACTTATTTTCTCATTTTCAATGTTTTTTCTTGGTGTGTGAGGGTTTGAATGCTCCAACAAAATTACACGATTTGCTATAGTTGGATTTATGCCTTTTCAATCATTTATAGGAGGATTCACCTATCATTTGCAATTTGTAAATACAAGGCACCTATCTATGAGAATATTCTCACAATCTTTGTTGATGAGAAGAAAGTTCCACCTTGAGAAGACTATGGCACCATTAAAGGTTTTATGGAGTATACATGGTTGTTCAGTTATGATGGATGGTTGGACATATGCCCAAAATTGTTCACATTTAAATGCCATTGTATGCTCAGCATTAGGTCACTCTTTCTTAACCACCAATAAAGGACATGACAGTCTTGAAGGGTCAATGATCTATTACTTCCCACTCATGCATCCCATGATTCAACAAATAAAATATCCAATGCCTAAAACATCGTACAAATGAGACCATTAGTGTAAGGACCCTCCTCGTTACATCAACGACGCTGATAACAGGTGCAATTTTTTTGTTTTGTTTTAAAGGTGTGTGCGCGCGTGTAGGAGGGGAAACAGACACACTGGACTCTACGTCGCCACCCGACGACTGACAAGACGCAACCACGACAATCACAACAAGAAGACGCAAGGCGCACAACAAGTAACTACAAGCAAAGGATACCCAAGACCAAGGCGCCCCACAATATCATCAACAATAACGACATACTGGGTTAGGTACCGTACGAACACAGAAGGAAGAATCCGTAGGAGTAGGTCTTACTATTTCTGCACAGGAAAGCAGGGTGTTTAATCTTAGTTCTCTGCTTCGGAGAGAGAGAAGGTCCGATAGGCTCCTGGTCGACTGCTCAGGCAGAAACTAGTAATTCCCTCAGGTGTGTCGCAAGATTGGAAACCCTGCCTTTAAAGGGCCCGAGAATCTTGATACGACACTGGATTCTTGACGCAAAAAAATCACACAGACAATATACTAAGGCTACAAGGAGGTGTCTATCTCCCGCCCGACCCCAGCAGACCAAGCACACGGAAGGCTTACCAACCCAGTACCACACTGATTTTAAGAACAACACCCTTCCTATACCAACTCCGAAATAATTCTATGAGCTTAATTCCAGAACATTTCAACATGTAAGTTCGTCTTTAACAATAAACAATACAATTCCATTATCTTGAACTAATAAATGCATTAAATTTATATCACCTTAACTTTGTGCAATAACAGACACCTTCAACAATAGGTGACCTCCATAAAAATACAGTTGCATTAACTTTTCCATAATGACAAACCATGGTATATCTTAAATCAACTAACCTAACAATAATCCATCATAGTAAATCTACCATATCTTTACCACGAGACAACATCATTGCATATTTAAAATCAAATAACCTAACAACAATCCCTGTCATTGAAACTACCTTATCCTTACCACAATTTCCATAACTTGAACGCTAGCCTTAACATGAGCATATTGTAAATTCATTAAATAGCCATCCTAATTAAATGCCCTCCATTACCAAGC
>ML812329.1:47735-101258 GCA_009831015.1 Picea engelmannii
AAAGGTCAGATCTTTGCTTGTGCTTCTACATCTTGAATATATTGTGATCTCCATGTGTTGATGAATCTTATATGCACTTAATAACTCAATAAATTAGTAGTAGTTAGTGATTCCAAGAAAGAATTTGGCTTGGGATCATTACACACCCTCTGCTATGATTCAATCATGCTCAGGGATCATGGGGACATACTTACTCCTCCATAGTTTTTCCCAAAGGGTCTTGGGGGAATTGACCCAACACGACCAAATATTCACTGCCAAATCTTTGCTAACAACCTGCGGATCCCTGAGACCTATCCCTCCTCTTGAATTAGGTTTACAGAGGGTATTACAGGCCACCAGTGACCATTTGTTCTCTTTTTAGGCTCCCCCCCCAAAGAAATTTACATTCAAGAGCTTGAATTTTCTTGAGGAAATTCATAGGGGCAACTAAAATTGAAAAGAGGTACAGAGGGAGGGCCAAGAGGACAGACTTGATCAGGAGGACATGACCAGGAAAAGAGAGAAAGTTGTGAGTCCGACTACTGAGTTTGGCTTCCAGTTTGGTCATGATATCCTCCCATGAAGGATTATGGAGAGCTTTGAGGAGGAGGGGGGGGGGGCTAAATATTTAGCCAGAAGGAAAGAGGGTTGAAAGCCTAAAAGAGTGTCCAAATGTCGTTGGATTTACTGGGGAGTATTGAAGAAAAAGACCTGGGATTTCTCTTGGTTAATGATCATGCCTAAGGCCAGGTTAAATAGGTCTAATTTTTTTTTAAAATATTGAAGTTCTTTCACCTTGGGAAGCCCCATAAGAATATTTTCATCCATGAACTGTAGATGGGATAGAGCCTCCTCTCCTTGATTAAGGGGGATTCCTTTGATGTCCTCTTTCCTTTTAGCTTGGGCCAGGCTACGCGCGAGGCCTTCCACCAAGATGATGAAAATGAAGGGAGATAGTGAATCTCCCCGACGAAGACCCATAGAAACATTGAAGGTCCTGGAGGGGGAACCATTCACTGGGATGGAGAAGAAGGTTGAGGAAACTAGGTTCATGACTCATTCCACCCAATCCCCTCCAAAACCAAATGCAAGTAACATATTCCTCAATAAATCCGAATTCATCCTGTCATATGCTTTAGACATATCCAATTTCATCATCATCCCCGCTTTCTTTGAAACCTTAAAGCAATGAATAGCCTCATGGGATATTATGATCCCATCCAATATCTGCCTACCTTCCATGAAACCTCCTTGTTCTTGAGAGATAATAAATGGAAGTATTGGCTTAAGCCTGTTAACTATCAATTTGGAAATAATTTTATAAATGGCATTGCATAAAAATATAGGATGAAACTTATCTACATTGTTGGCTCCTTTACTCTTAGGGATTAATGTGATGAAAGTAACATTGAACACTTGCAAAATGGTTCTAGATCAGTGATATTATTCAACTACTTCCCATATATCATTACCAAGAATTGGCCACCCAGCTTGGAAGAAGTCAATGGTGAATTCGTTTGGGCTTGGGGATTTTCCTTGGGCCATATTCTTGACAATCTCTTCTACTTCCTCTACGAAAGCTGGCCTCATCATACTTTCAGATTGTTCCAGGGGGACCAGCCTGGGGATGGCTTCAATTATTTTGGATATTTCCCCCTGTTTTTTAACCTTGGATTTAGAAATGTGGTTCCTATAATAATTCAGAAGCTCTTCCTTGATGCCCTCCTATTTAAATTTGGTGCTCCCATCCTATGATCTGATACTTACAATTCTATTTCGGTTCCTTCTTTGGATTAAGGAATTGTGGAAGAACTTAGTGTTCTTGTTCCCTTCTTTAATCCATTGGATCTTGGATTTTTTCTTCCATAATGTCTCTTCCTCGTGGTCTCTTTTCGTTATACCTTCTCTGATTTCAACCTCCCGAGAATTGAGCTCTGAAGAGGAGTTCCCCTTAATAGCTTGTTGTTGGATAACTTCCATTTATTTTTCTAATTTCCTCTTATCTTCGAAGATATTCCCCAAATTTTTTTTTTCCACTTTCTAATTCACCCCCTTATGTTCTTTAGTCTTTGTTGGAGCTAGAACATTTTAGTTATGTGGATAACTTTTGGTACTTTCCACCAAGAAGATAAGTTGGGAAGAAAATCTTCATGGTCAAGCCAGAATTTCTCACATCGAAACGGGATGGGCCCTTGCTTCCACGTCAGGGGTCATTCTAGGATGATGGGCCAATGATTTGAACCATGGTAGGGGAGAAAACCTATAGAGATACCTTGTCTAGACTGAAAGCCATATTTTGATATAAGAAACCTATCAAGGAAAACAACAATCCTGTGTTCATTTCCCCTTTTGTTATTCCAAGTAAAGAGAGCATTCCTAGTGGGGACATCTACTAGGTGAATCCTTTCTGTAAGTTCTCCAAAGGATATACTCTCAGGATCTAACCTCCAAAGATCCCCCTTCTTTTCTAATGGGGACTTAATCATATTGAAATCCCCTCCCAGTATCCATACATGATTATTCATGGCAGATCCTAGGAGGTTAATTTCATCCAAGAAACCTCTCTTTAGATTGGGTGGATTCATACCATAAACATTCGTGATATATCCTTCCTCTTATGATGTTTTCATTTTGAATTTTAGGGTGAGAAACCTACGCCATGCCAAGAATTCTTCCATTTCCATCGCTTTCGGGTCCTATAGAGTAGCAACTCCTCCAGAAGCACCTTCTGCAACTATCCATCTATCTTCACATCCCGACAATATTCTCTGGGTAATTTTGTTAATGTTTCCAACATCACATTTGGTTTCTTGAAGTAGGATAATATCAACCTTCTCTAGCGATATTGTTTTCATTAGCATCCTTTGTTTTGACAGGGAATCCATACCTCTTATATTCTAGGATGTAATATTCATGATCAACACTTGGGTTGGGAGGGGAAATAGTTATCCGGAAGGCAGATCACTTGTCCTGAGTCGACCATTATGGCTCTCTTTTCTTAAATTTTTTGGCAGTATGGTTTTCTTCCTTTCTTTTTTTCCTCTCCCGTGGGATTCTTTTGGGCCTTAAGGGGATTAGTATTATTCCCAGGTTCCCAAGCATTATTGCTTCTAGGCCTTGATTGGATCCTTCCCATTTTCCTTTCATCAAATCTATCTGAAGTTTTCTTAATTGGGAGATGGTGAGGTTTTTATTTTTTGGGCTCCATGGGTCTCTTTGAGGACTGGTAGATCTACTGCAATTTCCTCTAGCTCCATATCATGGTATGTATCTGGGTCAAATTCCTCTTCTGAATCTGAAGCAGATCCTTGGGTTTCCTTCATTACTACCTCTTTCAACGGTGTTGCCTCCTTCTCCAGATCTGTCTTTTTTTCATCTTTTAGATAAATCTTCCCCTGTTTCTGTATATTGCTTGGTCTTTGATGTATGTTTCTTTATCTTTTCTTCCTCACATATTTCATTGGCTTCTCCTTCCAAGATCTTGAAGCTATTCGTAGAGTTCTTGGTTCTAATGGTTGTGGCATGATTAGGTTTGTGTCTTCCAACCTTCCTTTTACTCTGAATCTTGGTGAAGCCTTTCAGATCTATTTCCTTCTTAGCTTTATTCTCTTGAGAAGGTGCGTTTAGTGGGAAATATATGGATAGATGGCCATGGAAATGGAATTTCCTGCAATGAAAGGGAATGTGCTCATAGTCAAGAGTTTGATTCCATTCTTCATCTTGGTATGAGATTACTATTGACTCATGTAGGGAATTTGCAATGTTCATATAAACATAAATTCTAGCATAGGAAATATGCATGGCTTCCTTTGTGACCTCGTAGAGGTTTTGAAAAAGGATTCAAATGTGTTTTTTGTGCCCTCTAGAATATCTAGCTCCCATAATTCTCTAGAAAGGGAGTACATTTTGATCTAGACCGTAGTCGCTATGAAGTTTTCTTTTTCTGGAGCAAACCTTTCCATCTAGAATTGCATATGGAGACCGATTGAGTTGAAGAAGTAGGGGCCCTCCTCAAACACTCTATCTTGTTCCCTCGGCTCCCTGAAAACTACTGTGACGAAACCTTTTGACCCCAGTTGGAGATATACTTTCCCTTTAACTTTCCATCTCTCCTTTATCCAAAGTTGGAGAGATTTCTCTGAGGGTCAAATCCCCATAAATTTCTCGATTAAGGCGTGGTCTCACATCCATTGGATGTAATTCCCTATCCCATTCGAGGTTACCTTGTACTTAGGAGTTTTTGTTGTCTTAGCTAAGAAACCATTTTTTAGTATCTTTTTCTGACTCTACAAGTTGTTCTCCTTCTCGTCCTTTTTATGAGTTTTGGTCTACCCCTTGCATACCCCACCCCTCTCGACATCCTCACCTATGATCTCGAGGCTACCTTTGACTACTTCTTTAAAATACTTATGGGTCTCCTCCGATGACCCTTCCTCTAATGCCTGTCTTGTCGTGGGATCTGACATCTTAATAGATAGAACCCACCTACTTTGAATTCAAAACTCTCTTCTCCCCCTACTAAGGAGGCCAAACCTACTTGCATGCACAGAACCTTAGAGCATCGATTTTTTCCTTCCCTCCATGTCCCACAAGATACACTTTGTTGATTAGAATAAGTTGATATTCCAAATACCTTCTATATTGAACATGGAAGAAATTACACATCTCTCTAAGAAAACTCTTCTCAACTATAACACCCCCATGATGGGCGTGAATAAGAATAATTTTTTTATATTCTTGTTTTCAAGCCAAATCAGTTGTTCAACTCCCTACTGGGGTCCTGCTAACAAATCCTCAGACCTCATTGAACCCTGACTATGCAAACCCACATAAGATGGGAGCTTTCCCCATACGACCACAAGGTATGACCGTGTGCTTATGAGAGATGCTTTGCATTTCGAGACTTCTAGGATGTACATCCACCCAGACTCTTACTCTCGAACTCCCGACCTCTGGTTCCCTCCCAAGAAATTGAATCTACGGTCCTATTCTATCCCCTCGATCAACGACTGTGATCGTATCGCAATTTCGCGTATTGGGATAATGAACGTGAGTCAACTCTGACTTTCTGTTCCCTGAAATCATGATTCCTGTAACACCTATCTAAACCCTCCACCCATGTGACCGTTCAACACAACTAGGGGCTGATTCTTTGAGCTCGTTGGGACTTCACGTCCCTCGAATTCTCATTTCCTCGAAATCTCGGGTCCCGAAATGTCAATCCCCGAGTTATACCCTTAGCCAACTACTAGCGCCTACCTCCTCCTTCTACCACATGACCCTATCCTATGATCTAAGGCCAATCCACAAAGCACGTCAGGGTTTCATATATCGGGATTTCACAACTTACGAAACTGAGGGGTCTTACCCTTTGGTCTCCCAGTCGTCAAAATGTCGAAACTCGTTCATGCATAAACTGACGGCCTAGATCACTCCTGGATCAAGGATCACGATCACGTAATGATTTTGCGAATCGTGAGTTTGTGCGGTCCTACCCTTTGACCACTCCAAGTTGTGAGTCAACGAAATGCTACCCGAACGCCATGTGTCCTCTGCCGGTGGACGGTTCCAATTTCTTCGGGACTTTCAGGACTTTGCTGAGTCCATTCTCCTGCCTATGCCAAGGTTAATATCGACGGTCAATAGAACTCTGACATATCCTTGGACCTACATTCTTGGACCCCATCACTACTTGCAAAGGTTGAAGGGGTTGAGGCATTAACGCATGTGCTCCTCCTCTAGATCCATTGGTCTTGACAGATCTAGGGTATTTCCGAAAGGATCCCAACCGTTCGTCTACTAAACGACAAAATACTCCCTTTTGATAATTGGACTCGCTATCCTTTCTAAGCTTGAATCACGAAATTCAACCTCTCGGAGCTTCAAACTCCCACGTCTCCGAGACCTTAGAGAGCTACTCTTTCTTACATAAAGTTTCTAGACCCGGATCGCATGAACCTTCAGACGGTTCTTGGGAAATTGTCCCTGATCTTAGTTGAGTCTCTGGGTAAAGATTTGGTACAGTCCCAAGGTTTATGGGGTAATTCCCAGGGAAGAGTGGTCTCGAGGAGCCTTCCTAGAATATTAAGAGAATCAAGCAAACAAGATGATTCTTGGTGGAGCGAACTCATGCCCCAGACTTAATTATTTGTACAGAAACCAACTTTGGCATGTAAGTATACACATGCATCCATTATTTCCAGTCTAAAACACCAGGCAATCATTCCACATAGAAATCATTATGGGCATATAAACATGAGCATGTATTCATGATATTCAATTCAAAATACAAGGCATAAACACTTATCAGATCCACTGGGCGTGATGAAATTGCTGAGAGGGGTGCTTGTTTCCACCCAACTGTAGGCTCAGTGTCTCCAAATGGATTTTACCACTAGCCACCCCCGAGCTAGACCAAGATGCTCTGAGATTCAATCTCTTACTTCCAGCTCAACAAAACTCAAGGAAGAAGGTTACTCTCCTTCTCCTAATATAGAAAAATAATCCAGGATGAAGGTTACTCTCCTTCTCCTATGTTCAGAACTCCCTGTGTTTCCAAATTTTTTCCAGTTCTCTTCTGAGATCCCTATCGCGCTCTCTCTCTACCCTTTACCACACTTCCTCTCTTGCCTTTTTCTCTACAAGATTGCCTCTAGCGTGAATTTCCCCATCCGTGGTCAGGTCTGAGATATTTTACCTATGGGCGGTTCACCCCCATCCCCTCATTAACTCTTGAGGAGATTCCCCACCTACCAATCTGACAGGAAATTCATTCCAGGGTCAAAGAGTTCCTTTGGTCTTTGAGCAAGTAAAAACCAGTATGGTACTGACTAGGTGGAAGTTAACGCAACCATTCCAGGTCCCTTCCACCACCTTTCATTAGCCATCCTGGTCTCTTTTAGCACATCCCCCTCTTAGCAGTCATGTAACACATATTCATAACATAATTTACATTTATCAACCTTTTATACAAAGGTCCATCAAAACAAACGTTCACACCTTCAAGTTTTCCATAGTTCATGGCCAATATAGTTATATTTACAAACTGGGGGAAACAGGGTGTTACAATTCCCTCCCCCTTAAAGGAACATCATCCTCAATGTTCTATCTATCAATATGACATGTATGTACAGAAGTAAACAAAATCGAATATGCCTGTTTCATGGCATCTTCCATTTCCCATGTAGCCTCATCGGGGCCAAAATGTTTCCACTGCACCTTCACCTGTGCAATGGTTCGGTTCCTGAGTGGGGTTTCCTTTATGTCCAGTATGCATAGAGGTTCTGGCAGGAATTCTCCCTCCGGTTCCACCTGGATCACAGACCAGTCAATTATATGATTAGAATCATGTACATATTTCTTCAACAATGAAACATGGAAAACATTATGTGCTTTTACTGTGGGAGGAAGTGCTAGCCTATAGGCTATAGGTCCCACTCTATCTAGAACTTCAAAGGGTCCACAATACCGAGGTGCCAACTTGGCACAAGCTCCCATCCTCAAGAAACTCTTTCAGGGCCTAACTCTGAGATATACATAGTCTCCCGTCTTGAATTCTCTTGGAGTTATCTTTCCGTCGGCGTAACTTTTCTGTCTGTTTTGAGTGACCTTCAGATTTTGTTTTATCTGAATCACTTGTTGTTCCATTTCTTTCAACATGTTGGTTCCAATAGTGATTCTTTTTACGGGATTACTCCAACTGACTGGAGTGTTGCACGACCTACCATAGAGGACTTCGAAAGGACTCACCTTCAGGGATTCTTGGTAGCCATTGTTGTAGGAAAATTCCACGAGTGGCAGGTAATCTTCCCACTTTTTAGGTTGATGCATTACATGCATCCTTAGCATGTCTTCTAATATTTGGTTCACTATTTCTGTCTGTCCATCGGTTTGAGGATGACAGGTTGGGATAAATAGTAATTTGGTCTCTAGACCAGCCATCAAGGATTTCCAAAAGTTGGAAGTAAATTTCATGTCTCTGTCAGACATGATCTCTTTAGGCATACCATGTAGTTTGAATATCTCCTTCATGAATATGTTGGTGATGTCTATTGCCTTGCAATTCAATTTGATGGGGATAAAATGAGTGGACTTTCTCAGTTTATCCACCACCACCATGATTGCGTCATTCTTCCTGGACGATGTTGGTAATACGGTGATGAAATCCATGGAGATGGTCTCCCATTTCCATGCCGGGATTGGTAGAGGTTGTAATAATCCTGCTGGGTGTCGGTGTTCTACTTTAACCTGTTGGCATTCTATGCATTTGGATAAATACTCAGCTATGTCTTTCTTCAATCCAGGCCAATAGAATTGTTTCCTGGTGGCCGTGATCATCTTCTGGTATCCTGGGTGATTAGTATATTGTCTTTTATGTAGTTCATCCATTATGAACCTCTTCAAGTCATCACAATATGGAATATACAATCTGTTTCTGTAAGTTAGCAGACCTCCATCTATCATCTGGTAGTCTTCATACTTTATCCCTGTGGGTTCTTTCTCTAGGTACAAGGTCACGGTCTGGAAGAATGTGTCGGTTTCTTATGCATTCCTGATTCTTTCCTTGACAATTGTCTCACAGGTGCTCACTGCTACCAAGCGAATTATTTTCATACTTCTGCTAAGGGCATCAGCCACCTTATTTTCCTTTCCCTTGATATGTTTGATTTCAAAATCAAACTCGCTAAGAAGGGCCATTTACCTAGCTTGTCTAGCATTGAGTTTTGGTTGGTCAAACAGGTGTCACAATCCACAGTGGTTTGTCATAAGTACAAATTTCCTACCCAGGAGGTAATGCCTCCACATTTTCAAGGCGTGCACTATGGCGACCAAATCTTGATCATGGGTCACATAGTTGACTTCATGCTCATTCAATTTTCGGGATTCATAGCAGACTACGCTTCCTTATTACATAAGGACTCCTCTGAGCCCTTCCTTGTAGGCATATGTGCACACAAGGAAGTCAGTTTCAGGATCGGTGATCTTTAGCATGGGTGCATAGGTCAATAGGTGTTTTAGGGACTGAAACCTTTCTTCACATTTTGGGGTCCAAAGGAATTTAACTCCTTTCTTCTGGAGGGTAGTGATTGGACAACCAATCTTGGAGAATCCTTTTATAAACCTCCTATAGTATCCTGCTAAGCCCATAAAGGATCTGATGTCTAAAACGTCCTTTGGGGTAGGCCATTCCATGATAGACCTGATCTTGTCAGGGTCTACTTCTACCCCTTCTTCAAATATGACATGGCCCAAGTAATGTATTTGCTTCTGGAAAAAGTCACACTTGCTAAATTTGCCATAGAGATGATGCTCTCTTAGCACTTGAAGTACAAGTCTAAGGTGTTCCTCATGTTCCTCCCTATTCTTGGATTAGATTAGTATATCGTCAATAAAAACTAGTACAAATTTGTCTAGGAATTTGCTGAGCAAATTGTTCATCAAGCACATAAAAGTGGTAGGGGCATTGGTTAATCAAAATGGTACTACCACAAACTTGTAGTGACCATATATTTTCCTAAAGGCAGTTTTGTGGATGTCTTCACCCTTGATTCGGACTTGATGGTATCCAGATCTCAAGTCAATCTTTGAGAAGATGGAAGCACCTCCCAATTGATCGAACAAGTCATCGATCTGGGGTAAGGGGTACTTGTTCTTTATGGTTACCTTATTGAGTTGTCTATAGTCTATGCACAATCATAGGGTACCATCTTTCTTCTTCACAAATAGGACTGGTGCTCCCCATTGGGACATGCTGGGCCAGATATAGCCTTTGTCCATCATTTCTTTTAGTTGTAGTTTAAGCTCAACTATCTTGGGTGTGCTCATCCTGTAGGGTGTCCTAGACACTGGCACTTCTCCTGGTGCAAGTTCTATCGAGAAGTCAATGTCCCTTCTCAGAGGTAGGCCCAGTACCTCTTATGGAAATACATCTTTATATTCTCTTAGTGTGGGGTGGTCTTCAAGGCTTGGTTTTTCATCTCCCGCTGATTCCAACACCTGTATCGCATATAATGGACATCCATTTTTGCAATACTTTCTCATTTGAAGAGCTAATATTTGTCTCACCGAGACAGGTGTTTGGATCCCTTGAAGGGTTATCCTTCTTCCTTCTTCACTTACACATTCTAAGGTTTTATGGTAACAGTCCAGTCTGGCTTTGTATGTGGCTAGCCAGTCCATACCAATCAATAGGTCATACGATCCTAGGGGTAGTATGTTAAGGGTTGCTTGGGTGGGGAATTCACACATAGTGAATTGGCAAGCCGGTATAACCTCTGCTACCTTTCTTTTGGTGCCAGTGGCTAATTGTACCAACCATGGCTTGGCATGTGTATGTGGTTGTAATTTACACTTATCAACGGCCTGAGGGGATATATAACTCAATTTGAACCAGGGTCAATTAGAATAGACACTAGATGGTTGGTGATCATACCTTCCATATCCACCACTGAAGCTTGGTGGTCAACTTGCTTATTATACACGGCTGCATAAATTTGCAGCATACTCCTTGCCACGTCATTGACGATGGTAGCTTCTTGGACGTTGTAAATTATCTGACTGTTCTGTTGTCGGTGTGGGCAGTCCTTTAGTAGATGTTCTTCTCCACAACCCCAACATTTCAAGGGTTCTTTCTTTGGGTTATCAATATTTCCTTGGGTATGTCTAAAAGGTTTATTTCCTCTCTGGGAGGGGAAATTCTGCTGCTGTACACTTTGGGTCGGGAATCTCATCCTTGAGTCCTTCTTACAGTTTTTAAATCTTAAGGATTTAAACCCCTTTTTTCTGGAATTTCGAACTATTCTTCTGCTTCCAGCCTTCGTGAGGTTTTGTCCGATGCCCAAGCTATTCATAACAATATCTTGCCTTTCGGATAGTGTCTTCTAGGGTCTTTGGCTCGTCAAACTCAATCATGTTCTGAAAGTCCTTAGGTAGTCCACTGATGACTTGTTGCACCTTTGATTTTTATTATTTTATATAGGGTACGTACCTCAACAACTCAAGGAATCTGCTAACATATTCCTCTATGGTGAGTTTCCCCAACTTGAGTTCATAAAACTCTTTAGTCTTTTCCTCGAAATATTTTTCTGACAAATACGTCTTCCTGAAGTATTTTTCAAACCGTTCCCAAGACAGGTCTTCTTCATGAATCCCTTTCACATTCTTAAGGTCCTCCCACCAAATGGAAGCTTTCCCATTCAAGTTGAAAGTGGCTACTTAGGCCTTCAAGTTTTCTGAGAAGTCATGGACTCTGAAATACTTCTTTAGTCCAAGCATCTAGGCCTCTGCTTCCTCTCCCCTCTTTATTTCACTGTCGAAAGAGGGTGGTTTTGCCTTCTTGAATTCTTCAAGGTTATAATTTTTGGAATGCTTTCATTTCTTCTGTTTCCTTCGAGAATGTGGACTAGTTCTGCTACTAGAAGATCCCTCCGAGTCACTAGTTTCCTTTCCAGAGGAATCATCTGATGCTTGTCCCTTATCTTCGGGGTGGACCTTTCTCGAGGTGCTCTTCCTAGTGTGGCCACTTAAAAGTCCACGTTTTTCTTATCTCAGGTGGACTTCGACTCCTCTTTGTCTGTCGTCGGTCCGCGTGACTGGTGTCAGGTCCATGCTGCAATTGTCTTTGTATATCGGATAAACTCTGTAGCAAGACTGCATTAATTTTCGTTTTATTCTCTTGCTCTTTTATCAACCTCTCGTTGTCGGCCTTGTAGCTCTGTAGTTCGACCATGAGGCTCCTCATAGTCTCAGCTAGATCTGGAGGGGTCTCTACCACCCTCCTTTCGTTAGACTCTTTGTCTCTATTGTGGGAGCCATCCCCCACTTTGTGGCACGTCACCATTCTATACGTCTGCAGTTTCACGCGATTGATCGTCCGCTTGTGTGCAGATAAAAACACTTGTTGTTAGTCAACACTATATTTATTCACAACCAACACATAATTCATATTTCCTAAATGCATACACACAATAGGAATTTCATTCTTAACTTCGACTTTTGGTAAAAGGGGGTTAATATAGAGGGTTACTCTTTTTAAGAGTACTTCAAATGGAGTTTCTGCGCAATTCATTCATGAGCCCAAGTAGGCCAAGTGTTGTAACCATGCTCTGATACCAATTTGTAACACCCCCACGATGGGCGTGAATAAGAATAAAATTTGTATATTCTCGTTTTCGAGCCAAATCAGCTCTTCGACTCCCTACCGGGCTCCTGCTAACAAATCCGTAGACCTCATTGAACCCTAACTGCGCAAACCCACATAAGACGTGAGCTTTCCCCATATGACCACAAGGTATGACCGTGTGCTTATGAGAGATGCTTCACATTTTAGGACTTTCAGGATGCGAAGCCACCCAGACTCTTACTCCCGAACTCCTGACCTTCGGTTCCCTCCCAAGAAATCGGATCTACGGTCCTGTGTTATCTTGTCGATCAATGGCTATGATCATATTGCAATTTTACGTATTGGGATAATGAACGCGAGCCAACTCAGACTCTCCATTCCCTGAAATCTCGATTCCCATAACACCTATCTAAACCCTCCGCCCATGTGACCGCTTAGCACAACCAGGGGTTGAGTCTTCGAGCTCGTCGGGACTTCGCGTCCCTCGACTTCTCATTTCCTCTAACTCTCGGGTCCCGAAATGTTGATCCCCGAATTAGACCCTTAGCCAAATGTTAGTGCCTACCTCCTCCTTCTACCACATGACCATGTCCTATGACCTAGGGCCAATCCACAGAGCACATCGGGGTTTCGTATACTGGGATTTCACGATTTACGAAACTGAGGGGTCTTTCCCTTTGGTCTCCCGGTCGTCGAAACATCAAAACTCATTCATGCTTAAACCAACGGTCCAAATCACTCCTAGATCAATGACCACAATCACGTCACGATTTCGTGAATCGTGAGTTTGTGCGGTCCTACCCTTTGACCACTCCAAGTCGCGAGTCAACAAAATGCTACCCGACCGCCAAGTGTCCTCTACTGGTGGACAGTTCTGACTTCTTCGAGAATTTCAGGACTTTGACGAGTCCATTCTTCTGCGTATGCCAAGGTTAAGATCGACGGTCAATAGAACTCTGATAGATCCTTGGACCTACAGTCTTGGATCCCATCACTACTTGAGAAGGCTGAAGGGGTCGAGGCATTAACGCCTACACCTACACTCCTCCTCTAGATCCATTGGTCTTGACAGATCTGGGGTATTTCCGAAAGGATCTCGACTGTTCTTCTACTAAATGACGGAATACTCTCTTTCGATAATTGGACTCGCTATCCTTTCTGAGCTTGAATCACAAAATTCAACCTCTCGGAGCTTCAAACTCCTACGACTCCGAGACCTTAGAGAGCTACTCTTTCTTGCATAAGGTTTCCATCCCCGGATCACATGAACCTTCAGATGGTTCTTGGGCAATTGTCCCTGATCTTAGTTGAGTGTCTGGGTAAAGGTTCGGTATGGTCCCAAGGTTTATGGGGTAATTCCCGGGGAAGAGTGCTCTCGAGGAGCCTTCCTAGAATATTATGAGAATCAAGAAAACGAGACGATTCTCGGTGGAGCGAACTCATGCCCCAGACTTAATCATTTGTACAGAAACCAACTATGGCATGTAAGTATACACATGCATTCATTATTTCCAGTCTAAAACACCAGGCAATCATTCCACACAGAAATCATTATGGGCGTATAAACATGAGCGTGTATTCATGATATTCAATTCAAAATATAAGGCATAAAACACTTATCAGATCCACCAGGCGTGATGCAACTGCTGAGAGGGGTGCTCGTTTCCACCCAACCGTAGGCTCAGTGAATCCAAACGGATTTTACCACTAGCCACCCCCGATACCACTAGCCACCCCCGATACCACTAGCCACCCCCGAGCTAGATCACGATGCTCTGAGATTCAATATCTTACTTCCAGCTCAATGAAACTCGAGGACGAATGTTACTCTCCTTCTCCTAATACAGAAAAATAATCCAGGATGAAGGTTACTCTCCTTCTTCTATGTTCAGAACTCCCTGTGTTTCCATAGTTTCTTCAGTTCTCTTCTGTGATCCCTGTCGTGCGTTCTCTCTCTACCCTTTACCACACTTCCTCTCTTGCCTTTTTCTCTGCAAGATTGCGTGTGGCACGAATTTCCCCATCCGTGGTCAGGTCTGAGATCTTTTATGGATGGGCGGTTCACCCCCATCCCCTCATTAACTCTTGAGGAGCCTCCCCACCTACCAATCTAACGGGAAATTCATTCCAGTGTCAGAGAGTTGCTTAGGTCTTTGAGCAAGTAAAAACCAGTATGGTACTGGCTCGGTGGAAGTTAACGCAACCATTCGAGTTCCCTTCCACCACCTTTCATTAGCCATCGTGGCCTCTTTTAGCACATCCCCCTCTCAGCAGTCATGTAACACATATTCATAACATAATTTACATTTATCGACCTTTTATACAAAGATCCATCAAAACAAACGTTCACACCTTCAAATTTGTCATAATTCCTGGCCAATATAATTATATTTACAAACTGAGAAAAACAGGGTGTTACATCAACACAAGAAAACAATAATGAACTAATATATAAATATTTTTCTTCTTCTCTCTATTAATACAATGTTTATGATTTAAAAAGATTCTAATAAATTTAATTCTCCCTTTTTCTCTATGGAGACCAACTAACATATTGTATGGACTCAATGAAATTCAAATTGTTTTGCTATCATCCTATGGATAAATTCAAATTGTTTTGCTATCATCCTATGGATTGAAAGAATGACTTTCTTTTCATGTTTTCTAACATTAAGTGTTTTCTCTTTTCTTATTAAAAAATTGGTTTGTACTCAATTTTTTTTAAGTTTTAATTATCAAATTCATTGTTTTCATCTCTTTTTCAAATCTTAATTATCAAATTCATTGTTTTCGTCTCTTTTTTAAAAAGATTGAAGATACAAATAATAAATTACTTCTAATATTTTTTTCTAATTTAAATAATTTTTCAAGTTTTTCCTTTTCTTTCTCAAAAAAAAATTGAAAACATTTAAAAAAAATTCACTTATTAATTTGTTTTTCAAATTTTGATTATCCAATTTATATTTTTTCTCTCTTTTCTAAAATAAAAAATTCAATTATTAATTTGTTTTTCAAATTTTGATTATCAAATTTATATTTTTTTTCTCTTTTCTAAAATAAAATCAAGCAAACAAACTTTTTTCCTTTTCTATGAAAAAGTTAAGCACAAACATTTTATCATACACAACCAAGCACAAAATCAAATAAAAAATAAAGAAAGAAATTTTTTATAATAATAATAATAATAATAATCTATTTTTAAGGTCATGGTCAAGCCAGCCACCAAATTGGTGTATGAGAACCCATGACTAGGAGATATACATACCCTACACCGACCTCTTAGGAGGAAACACATGTTCTTAACCATTAGGCCCACTTAGACTGTATATCCAAAGAGACATTAAAGCAAGCTAGTTGAAGAGGTTGAATGATTGGGAGGTAGGTCTGGCACTCTTGACACTCTTTCCACTTGGATTTAAATTTTGGATGAGATTTGACCCTTTGTGATAAGGCTAGAAGGGTGGAAATCTCTCCTACGAAAAGGAACCCCTCATTTTGAGTGTATTTCCAGATATACTAAACATTGGCTTACAAGTTATTGACATTAATTTAAAGTTTAAAGTGACAACTAGCTAAATTAGTAATCCCAACCATGATTCCCATAAATCTCCAAAAAAATTAGTTTCACCAACACATCATGATTATTTTATTATGAATTTTTATTAAGATCAAACTTTAAAATAAAATACATAATGATTTTTTGTTAGGAATTTTGATTAAAGTCCAACTTTGGAAAAAGAATGAGTGTGGATGCGAGGTTGGACTAACTCACCAATATGATTATTTTTTGGGGATTTTTTTTTTTGAGTGGACACTCTATTCATGGTTAAAGATAGATAAAACTTTAAAAATATAAAAAATAGTTATGAGATTTATATTTATAAAATGAAATTTGATAAGGGTTGTGAGAAATGTAAAATAAAATATAATAATAATAATTTATTTTTAAGGTCACCCAAGTCAGACACATAATTGGTGTATGCGATTCCCTTGTTTAAAATAATAGTAATTAAAACAAAAATAATGAGAGATTAAATGTAGAAACCTAATTAGAATGAATACCTAAATTAATGCAGAAATATGTGTAAATAAAATATGAATAAAGCCAAGAAAAGGGTATCATGAAAAATATATTAAATTATAGAATATAAGAGGTGAAAAATAAAAAAGGGTGGTAGATGTTAAATAATAATAATTTATTATTTTTAAGGTCACGGTCAAGCTACACCAAATTGGTGTATGAGACCCTCTTGTTTGTGGGACAAGGGACCTCTCCGTCTAACGATTTGACTGGTAAAGTTTACTGAGTATACATACCCTACCTCTTTAGATTTGAACTTGTGACCTCTTAAAAAGAAATACATGAGTTAAGAATTAAAAGCTCATTATAAAGAAAATATACTAAACAACAATTAAAGAAAAGAAAGGAGAAAACTTAAAGATTAAGCAGATGAATAGTGAGTTTCTTAGATAATTCAAATGAAAAAAATTAAAAGTATGAAAAACAAACAACCTTGATTAAATTTCATTTAATTTTACTGGCAAAAGATATTTGAAATTCCAAATTCCAGAACTTTTCATCTGACAAGCAAAAGATATTTGTAATTCCTGGCCGGATCGCACCTTTTTCCTCAAGAACATTTTTAGTTACGCAACTTTTTGAGTTCCGGAAACAGTTCTCGTGAGTCGTGATTTTGAGTTCCGCAGCAGCCATTAACACGGTACAGTACTATTCCCTGCTAACTGCTTTATTAACGACAGGTGAAAGCAGCGTTTGTGCTTTGAAAGTTGAAGAAAACAGGGTGGGATTCCTGTTTTAGAGGCAGGATCCTCATCCGACACCATCATATTATCAAATCTGCGGACATATGCGTCTGGAGATCACATGGCATGGACCCAACTGCCCGTTTGCTTTCAAGATTCAACCAAGTCCGTGGCAATGGAACATGTGAGCCGGCCACCCTGCTGAGTCTTTCCCCACCACAACTGGCGGTTTCTCGGGTTTCTCGATTGAATTAGACGAGCCGTTTGATGTGTGTATACACAACTGGCAGTTTCTCTGTTGAGTTAGATGAGCCGTTTGATGTGTGTATATTTCACTGGTGGTTTCTCGATTGAGTTAGATGAGTTATTTTATATATCTTTTATTATTACATAAATAAGGAGATTTTATACATCAATTTGGTGTCTTGTTTAGTTGTGATTGTTTTCTGGATTTTCTGCATAAAAAGACCGAGGTATTAGAGGTTCGAAAAGGGACAAAGCCGAGGATCGATCCCTGGACATTGGACATCGACACCCTAGATAATCACTGGATGGGCACCTTTATATGGGACTCTAGAGTGGCCATCGGGGTTATATGTACGTTATGAAGGCTATTGCATCTACAATCTTTCAAGTTCATGACCTTTCCCCATCAAGGAAAGGTTGTGACACTCGATCATCTTACATACCATGATGCCTAGTCTAGACAACGTCTTACCTACTATTGAAGGAATCATTTTTATACCTTCATTCATTTTAAAATACCCATTGTTAGTTAGTTCCTCTTCTAGGCCACTTCCCATTGTCCCCCCTAAAGGAACATCACATCTGTGTACCATTACATTTGGAGAATCATATTATCAACAAAAACATAATCCTACTCCTTCGTTATTGGTAGTTAATCCATGGGCTAGATTACCTATATGACAAATTCCTTTTCTATTTCCTCTTCTTCGTATAGTTGGAACTCTTGTGATGGCAACATTGAACCTTCCAACACTAACTCTAGGTTGACCGGTGTGGTATCTTACACCACCTAACATGCCTCCAACACCTTAATTAGTCTTAAATCCTATCCAACCTATTAGTATTCTTAATGTACATCCCCCTATGTCGAGTCACGAATCTGTTTCCCCCACTCAGACTACTCCAAGTAAGGGTGCTAGGGGAAAGAACAAAAAAGATGGGGGCATCAATCTTTTAGAGCCAACTATGACCACTAACACCACCACACCTAAGAAGGCTCTTGTGCATTGTGTTATTCACAATGTCCATGGCCACAACGACCCATTATTTCCCAAAATTCCTAGGCATCTCTATGAGTTTTTCTTTGATTACCTTGACACCATTTACTTCTTCTACTATGGCATTTTATTCCACCTCCACTATATCCTCATTAGTAGGTGTTCCCCGTGTGAGTCATCCTTCTCACAACTTTGGAGTTGTTATAAGCTCCATCCCCAAAACCGGATCCTCTTCAACCACTTCAACAGTGGTACTCAACACCTTCGATTCTAACAATTCCATTTTTAATTCTAATGAAGAAATTATTGAAGCTTCAAATATTCTTGATTACCCATCGAGTGATATGCACCATCATGCTAATTTTCTCCCTCGAGATGCTTTAACCTATGAGAAGTCTTTCGATCAACTATCTGTTGAATATAAGGATTTCATCCCTCTCGGACATTTTGATTGGTTTAAAAACCCAATTCGAACTTCGAATGCCTTCATGGAAGGAAACATGGTGAATATTTCTCCCACTATCAAAGTGGATATTTTAGTCAAGCCTAGAGTCACTGAACACATTCTTCTTAGTGCCTCATGTTCCCCCAAAGAGATTTTGGCTTAAAGAGCTATTTTCCAAGAGTTTCATGACATTTTTGTTTGGTCTTACTTGGAAATGTTGACACTCAATCCTATCATTTTGGAACATCATATTGATACATGGTTCAATGTGACTCTATTACGATAGAAACAACAACCTATCTTACCTGTTAAAGCTTCATCTGTTAAAGGTGAAATTGATCAATTTTGCAAAGATGGCTTCATCTATCCAATTGTGTATACTACTTGGGTTTCTTATTCAAGAGTAAATAAGGTAACATTCATGTCTATATTGATTTCCATAATCTTAATAGGTCTTGTCCCAAGGACAATTAACCTATGTCTTTTACCAACCAAATTATCTATGCTCATGTGGGCCATGAGGTTCTATCTTTTTATGGATGGATCCTCTAGTTATAATCATATATAGATTCATCCCCAAGATTGGTATAAGTCTATGTTACCACTCTTTAGGGAACACTTTCCTATAAGCTCATGTACTTTGGGTTGAAAAACGTTGGTGCCACTTTCCACTGGGCCATGTCACATTTTTTTCATTAATTGGTTGATATCATTCTTACATATCTCAACAACCTCGTGGTTCATCCAAACATCCAAAGAAACAACCACGACACTTGGAGGATCTTTGCAAAGTTTCTATTTGGTGTCACAAGTATAATCGCTTGAGCCCTCTTAAGTGTGTCTTTTGTGATATTGTTGGTCACTTTCTAGGATTCATCGTCCCTAAGCAGGGTATCATTGTCAACCCATTGAAGGTTTAGGCCATTCTTGAACTACCTCCACCCAAAACTTTACACCAATTACAAAGTCTTCAAGGAAAGACAAATTTATTGCATCATTTCATTCTCGACTATGCTACACGTGCATGGATTTTTATGCTTATTTCATTCTGACATACACTTTGTATGGGATGACCAAGCTCAACAATCCTTCAATGTGTTAAAGCATTCCCTCATGTCTTCTCCTTTAAAAATCCCTCATGACCTTGGGAAGGATTACATCCTCTATGTTTTTGCATCACATTTTGTTGTGGTTGGTGTGTTAGTACAAGAAGAAGATGATCATTCTATGCATGTCATCTATTACATTAGAAAAAACCTCCCAGTTCCCTTGTTATCATGTAATCACACTGAAAAATTTACCTTACTCATAATATTCTTAGTTAAGAAGCTATGTCACTACATCCTAACTAGGAAGACCAAGGTCATTGTGAACTCCAATCCTGTGTTATATCTCTTTCTTACACGACTAATTAATGGAAAATTCACCCATTGGATCCTTATCCTCCATGAGAATGACCTTGAGTTCATTATTCCTAAAAGTGAGAAATCATTGGCCCTAGCTAAGTTCATCTCTAACCTACTACAGGTGCAATTGATCCACCTGTTGATGATAATCCACTATTTCACCAATAAGTAAAGTTATTAAGGTCATCCATATCATCCATCATTCATTACAAGGTTATGCTATTGAAATTCTATTAGAGAGGATTTTCACCCTAGCTTGTTCTTTCTACCACATTTGGATTTAGTTTCTACTATTGAAGCTTGGAGTGGAGCACACAAGGAAACATAGGACCCTCACTTAAGATGTCTTTGAAGCCCACTTTTCTTCCACAACTATTTTGAAGTGTGTGCTTGTAAGTTCTTGTTTCCATTAGCAATAAAATGAATTTCATTATTTGTTGTATCTTGTGTTTTAGATTAATGGATGCATGTTATTGTTTGATATCCTTTCTTCCGTATAAGAAGAGAATGATTTGTTTGGGCATGGATTTCTAACTTATTCCTTTTGTATATTACTTAATCCATACAATCCTTAAGTAGGTAATTTTGGTACCCTCTAGTAAAAAAATACCATCAGAAATGAGTGTACAAGAAAAAGGTCAAGCCTTTCTGAAATGTGCCCTAGGCCCAATCTGCTATTGTTTTATGTGAAGGTGCTTCTTATGGGCTTAATCTTCACCATGTCCAAAACTATTACAAGATCATCCATATCTTCTTGAAAAGGGGTCTCTAATAAAGGTGCACCCTCCCTTTTCAAAGAGACTAATAACTACATTTACGTCCCATGCATGAATTTTGTGAGAGTGGGGAGATATCTSAAAAGAGTCTCATATATTACTAGCATTTTTTTTTTTATCAGAATAACAATTAGGAGCACAAATATAAAAAAAAATGTACTTGATTACGTTTGAGATTTCATTGAAGGTTATGTAGATATAGTGAGAGGAATTTTCACTCGTGAGGAATTATATCTCTTTGTTATGCCRTGCTTTAGTTATCCCTTTGAAGGCTCCCTTTGTGTCTACACATAACCATTTACTATTTCTCCACACCTTRTTGAGGATTGYAAGGAAGCTTTCCACTTTGAATTTCATTGCTAGAGGAGAAGGGTTGGATTTTCATTTCTTACTGTGTTGTATACARCCTCTTGATTTTGTTTTCTATGCATCCCTCTTTAGTTTTAGGAGATAAGTTTCATTTCTTGGATTGAAAGGGTTGGCTACCATCGCTGAAATCTCATCATAGGATTTCTTCTGCCTCTAGAGATTTCAAAATGTTTGCTTCTTATTTTATTCTTTTCTTATTGGATTCCCTTCTTGTTTTTTTCCTTGACTTGGGATCTGTAATTTCTTCCTCTTCATTAATTAATTGAGCCTTTTTGTGGGTGATCAGGATGTTTAGAGCATAGGGTGGGGGGACATAGAATTAGAGGAGTTATCATCGGAGCAAAGGGGATCATTTGCAACTACAAGGTCAATAGAGAGGTTTTGGGGGTTCGATGAGGGAGGAACGATGAAGGAGGGAATTTCAATGGTAGTCAAAGGTTAAGGAGTCACAAGGATTTGAGGGAATATTGATCTCGAGATTCAGTGTCTTCCCCATTTTCTAAAGAAGATAGTATGACATACATGTTTTTGGTTTGTTCGACTAGATTCCTCTTCTTGGTGACCATAGGATTCTTTGGTGTTGTGGATTTTTTTGGTTTTGTTGAGAAATTATGTTCAAATGTCTCTGGGGAGGATGGTTTCTCATTATTTTTACAATCCTTAGTGAAATGGTTGTATTCATGGAAAGTGTTGAATTTGAAGGAAGTTGTTCATAATCTAGGGGTTAAATGTATTGTTACCTTGCTAGATCAAACTTTATTGCTTTAGGGAGACCTTTTATGAGATCTACTTCTATGTAGTCCCTTGCACATGAGAATTGTCCAACCTTTAGTCCCATTTGATTTATGTATTTTTCAATATATTTTTATATAGACATTAGAGATTGGTCATCCCATATAATCAAAGGGAAATATGGAAACCTCACCCATACTAGAATTGTTGTTAATATGTATGCTTCTGAGTCAAATTCCAAGTTCCATTGATTTAGATGCATACATCATAGTCCCATGAAGTATGGGCTACTTTGGAAGTTCAAGACTCTATCCTCCTTCGTTTCAAAGAGAAATGAATTAAACCCTCTACTATAAAATAAGGTTTTCATTTTCCCTTTTATTATTTTATTAGAGGGTGTCAGTTATTTGGCATCCATGTTTACATTGATTGAAGGGAAAACTAAAGGCATGTGAATTGCTCAACCATCACCCTTTTATAGAATATTATGGCCTATTTTAATCAAATATTAATGATGGAATTTGATGTGGGGTATTTATTCTAGTTTATTGATGAGTCACCTAGGTGCCGATTTGAAGGAAGCAAATTTCTTCACTATCATATTTGATATGGCCTTGAAAGCCAAGGCTTCCAAGGAGAAGGATGGGGAGGAGGATGGGGAGTTTCTAGTGGCACCATCCCTTCCTATTGCAGCCATGAAGGAGCTTAGAGTTCACACAAGGAAACCCTAGGGAGTATGTTGATTGCTTATCTCTTCAAGGGTTCCCAACCATTCAAAATATTGCATTAACTAGAACTGTAAAGTTGCATTTTTTTAATCTGGGAACTATTACCTTCATTTTATTAAAGCATGAGGTAGTATATAAAGTTTCTCTTTTAGTAGGCTTGATAAAGTTTCATGTTTGTATCATCTTAGTAAATGGAATTATTTTATGGCTCATGTAAAAGTTTTTTAGTACATACCAAAAGAAGGTATTATAGTAATCGACATGTTTTATCTTTGCAATGTTTTATAATTTTTTGTACTTGGAATATTTTCACAATTAAAAATCCCTTTCACAATTTTCAAATATTCTTTATGCTTTTTTGATTAGCTAAGACTTTGGATGGGATGCAATTCCTTGTTATGGTGGTTAGAAGGTGGTTAGAAGGTATTATAGTAATCAACAGGTTTTATCTTTGCAATGTTTTATAATTTTTTGTACAAATAATTTATTAATTGGAATATTTTCACAATTAAATTTTTTTTTCACAATTTTCAAATATTCTTTATGGTATTCTGATTAGCTAAGACTTTGGATGGGATGTAATTCCTTGTTATGGTGGCTAGAGTTGTCAATAAACAAAAATATTTAAAAATCCAATAAAAAAATACTAAAATTTGACACATGTATGTGGTCTTCAATGTTATTGTTAGTTATGAATGCACTATACATGATATATGTGCATCTCTTATGAATGTATCAATATGTATGCATATCGATCATTAAAATCATGTTGATTACATGGTGGTCTATGTTTTATGTTTTGAACACTTGCCACCCTCTACTATGAACATGAGTCCCAACTCCTCCTATTGCACTACTTTTGCCAGTTCACTACCCTACATGGCCATGAAGTAGTCATCTATTTCTATATGCATCTCTCTTCATCATATGCCATTTGTTTCTCCCTGAATGGAAATGAATATTATTTGAAGAAAAGAGATGAATTGGCATATGAATTGAAATGGATTGAATTCTTCATTACTATGAACAAATTTCATGCCCTCCACACTTATGCTTTGAAACTATCTCTAATTACATGTGGATAGCCCTTATGCCTTGCTACATAAAGAGATTCTATCACAAGGAAGAGTTGCAAGTTGGTCTTTGCAATCAGGCCCACCCCTATCATCTTCCAATATTCTCTAGTGACATGACATTCATCTTTGACACAAAGAAGAATACCAATACCATAAATCACCCTAGGTCATTGCAACTACTTTGATTCAAGCTTGTAATCAACATAGAAAAGATGTTTCTTTGTTTCAAATAATATAAACATTGAGTACTTACTTCTATGTAAAGCAATTATTGCATTATTTGAATTGGGTTTCTTCACTTTCAACTTATTATTTTCTAGTTTTTGCAAGAATGAAGGTTAGTAAAGGGAAGTGGGAATAAAGGCATACCCAATGCCTCAACTACTAGACAAGTTCAATGCCTCAACCAGCAGACAAGTTCAAAGCATACATGAGAAGTATCGACCATTGTCATGAGGTAGGCTTCTTTCCTTGGCAAAATCAAGTTGCGGCTAGCCACATTTCCCTCCATATATTTTCTTTAACATTGGATATGTAATATTATATACCCCTATCATCTTCCAATATTCTCGAGATTCATCTTTGACACAAAGAAGAATACCAATACCATAAATCACCCTAAGTCATTGCAACTACTTTGATTCAAGCTTGTAATCAACATAGAAAAGTTGTTTCTTTGTTTCAAATAATATAAACATTGAGGACTTACTTCTATCTAAAACAATTATTGCATTATTTGAATTGGCTTTCTTCCCTTTCAACTTATCATTTTCTAGTTTTTGCAAAAATGAAGGTTAGTAAAGAGAAGTGGGAATAAAGGCATACCCAATGCCTCAACTACCAGACAACCAGACAAGTTCAATACCTCAACCACGAGACAAGTTCAAAGCATACATGAGAAGTATCGACCATTGTCATGAGGTAGACTTCTTTCCTTGGCAAAATCAAGTTGCGGCTAGCCGCATTTCCCTCCATATATTTTCTTTGACATTGGATATGTAATATTCTATATAGTGATATAACTTGGCATTCTCGTGAAACAAATAAATCACTCTTCATTGTGATAGCAGATTTGCATAACATTCAAGGTGCATTCTTATTAAAAAAATAACTTTATTAAGCCATCATAAAGCAAATTTGCATAACATTCAAGGTGCATTGTTTATTAAAAAAGGTAACTTTATTAAGCTATCATAAAGCAAATTCATCAATTAAGTTAAAACATTTCATGAAAAATTACTTAAAAATAAAGTAATTCAATTATAGTAAAGTTAAAGCATATTACTATAGTAAAGTTAAAGCATATTTAAGAGTTAAATAAATTATATTGGAAAAGCATGATATCGATTGTCATTATAGTTGGCATCTTACTGCACAAATAGTTTCATGAAGGGTTTTTTTCTCTGTTGCACATATATTTTATTGCCATTACATGTAAGGGCAGTTTCTTTCCATTCATGCAAGTAGGGTAGGGTAGTAAATTCAAAAGGAAGAAAAAACAGATATCATGAAGAAGTAGCCCATGATAAGTATCAATTTCCTTTCATTCATGCAAGTAGGGTAGGGTAGGGTAGTAGATTCAAAAGGAAGAAAAAACAGATATTCACATGGAGAATTCAAGAAATCCATGCATATAGACATTCCAACCTTTATGTCTACATTAGTTAAAAAAACATTAATTGAATAGTGAATGCATCAAAGAAAAGAGAAATAGAATTGTTCTTTCTACAAAAGAAAATATTCATCAAATTCATGGTTTATAGATGTGACTCGCTCTTTTCCTCTATTTTTGTTTCCACAATTCCAATGTTTTCAAAGCCTTGTATATTTTCATTGCAAGAAAAAAATTAAGTATGCCATTGGTTACAACTCATATTCATATTATATATTTGTCACATGGATACAAACTTTTAGCATGGTTTTACATTTAAAGAAAACTAAGGTGAAATGTTCAATAAAGATTGAATCACCCTTATACCCATATATGATGGAAAAGGATAATCTCATGTTTAATATTTAATGTCTGGAAAAAATATCTTTAAAATGGTGTTGGCTAAAGACATAGATCAGTTGTTTCTATTTTTGTGTTATGATAAAGCTTTTGAATGTCTATTGTTACTGGTTATTAGAAATTTCTATGCAATGATAGTCGATGATGTTAACACCAATTATACATCCTTGTATACATATATCCTAGTTACACACCTAAATTTTCCAGGCCTATTTACAAATGAGTACCACTTGCAATACACATAATATCCTTGGGAAATAACTCCATATAACAAGGCATGCCTATGGTCTAAGTCATCATGCCTCTCATTAGTGTATCATAATGTGAACATGAGAAAGAGAAATGGTTTTATAGTATCAAATTACAACTATATGTGGAATTATTAACTAGGGTTAAGTTTGCCAGAGATAATTTACTTAGACAATAAATTTGTTTACTTAAGTTACTTCTTTTTCCCGAAAAATAATGTTCTTCAAACTATTTATTTTCGTTATTATATATTGTTAAGTTATAATCAACTTAAACTACAACTATTATATAGATTACCTACTCTATCCCCAATATTTAAATGAGTAGGGATTTTGCCCATATTTTTTCCATTGTTTTCATTGTGCTCCTTCCAAGAACATCCTAAAACTTGGCTATCACACAATCATTTCACCATTGTTCTTACTATGCACCTTCCAAGAACATCCTAATCTTGGTAGATGTTATTATCTTTAACCATTAAACTTGAATCACAAACAAAATATTCTGAAATACTCACACTTTATTTATCAAAATACCCTTAAGATACGGAAACATCTTACAATGATCATTTTATGGAAGGAATCCACTCCTATTCTTGCCTCTTTAGGAAGGGAAACCTCTCAATGAGCCAAGCATGAATACACAATACTCTAATACATGCTCCATGAGGAGCACTCCATCCTTATAATTTATATCTATCTATGAAACCCTAATCATAACCACCTCCTAACTATCTATAGGACCTTATTTAATGAGGCCACATTACATTTATTCCATTCTAGTGAGTCTTATTTAATAATAACAAACATAGTGGACCTAGTCCACTTTACATTTAATGACCAACATAAATACACTATTATTACTCTAATGGGCCCTTCTCCCCCCACATTACACTTGTAGGGAGGATCCCAACATTCCATCCCCCTTTGGAAAGCATTGCCCTCAATTCTTGTAGTGAGTATGTACAACAATAAACCAAGGTCCTATGTACAAGTGCTAAATGCAATGTTCAAGTAGTGTAGGAAACTCATCCATAAGCCTAGGTCCCATGTATGAGTCTCAACCTCCACACTGAAGTAGCGAACGTCTTGTTGATGGGTCCTAAATCCATTGAATCAATAGTAGGAGCCAAACCCGCCATCAAGGCCCAATTAGACTCTGCAGCATTTAAAATTGGAATGGTTCTCTAGATCTTACGATCCGACCAATTTATCGATGGGATTTTGTGTTTTCTTGTGAAGGCTCTTCCTTCAGTTTGGATTTTTTTCTTCTGTATTTTCTCTTGGGTGGGGCTCATATGAGAGATGAAAGCCAGTATAAACTAACTTGACAAAAAACAAGATTATTTTTTAACTACTGGGGAAGAGGCTAAGCTTGGCATAACCTGCTGCTCAACGTGCAGATAATTACTCTATACCATAGGCCTAGTACTGATACATTAACCATGTGAGCATCCAATTATTGTATGAGAAACTAACTATCAGAAAGAAAGCACATATGTAATAAGATAATGACAAGCAAAATAATTCATCTACCACAACCGTGCATCACATAATAACACAAAGATCTATCTTCATCATTAAAGCAAAGAACATCAAGACATTGCACCAGATAAATTGACAAAAAAATTAATTGCTCTTACACATTACTGCATCATTCATGAAACATGATAGGAAGTGGTTCTTCTCCAAGTCCAATCACATGCATCTAATGAAAATAGCTTGTCTTTGGTCCAGAAGGACTTCTCAATCCATAGCGGTCTCAAAATAATTCTTAACAACCAAAAAGAAAGAGTCTTACAACAACCATCAACCTTTTGCTAATTGACTGGTGTCTTTATTTATAATATAAATTTTTAACTGAAACTAATGGCTAAGTGCAGTTTAAACAAAACAAAAATCACCACGTGGCGTTATCTTCTAACAACTTCTTTAATAGTCGTCCCGAGATACTTCTTGGAAAGGGTGACTTCTCTCGTATTCAGTCCAGCTGACAAACAATTCTTCACAAGTTTGGGCCCATGGAAATCTGTGTTGTTCCGTCGGGGCCACATATATTCCCCTGATGTCCACTGCATGCACTCGGTACTTTACTAAACTGGAGTTAAGATGATGTAGCATGGTTTAGGCTCTAATCGGATGTTCTGCGAATTGTTTCACTTTCCCTGGCCTCGCATCGGCTATCTTTGCGGACTCTTCGGTCCATAGCACATCTTGTTTATCATGCAGTTTGACCACGTCACTCAAGTCAATGAAATTATCAGGGGTGCCTAACTAGGGGAGCCCGACATCCTTAATTATTTTGTTAATTTTATCCCAGTGATTCTTGCACCTGGTCCATTGTTTTTGGATCTCTCGATGTGGGTCCCGAGACATCTTAGCCTAGTACTCAACTAATCACTCCATGTGATTAAGACTACTTTTTCCTATCATCTGAATGCCATGATTTTCCTTATCTCGACCTTGTTGGACTGCCTCAATGTACTTGAGTCTTTCTACCGCTCGTTGCACCCTTTCATACCATCGCTCCATTTGCTTGCATTTCACGAGTGTCATGAGAGTGTCCTCCTGGAACTCAACTATGTTTTCGGTTAACAAGTGTCTTTCCTTCTTCAACCCATTGTAAACTCTTGGGAAATCACCTCTCAGATACACAACGGTCTACGTGGTGCCTTTGTAGTATTCATCAAGATGGCACAATTGCTCGAGCTCCTTTAGGTTGGCGGCTATTTCCTTTTCGTCCCTCCTGGCTCTATCCAAGGTGGCATCTAAGAGGGATTTTCCTACGCCGATCAGTTCATATGTTTGGTCGTCTGCTGTGTTGATCAAGTTCTCCTCTGTAGTAACTAAGATGGAGTGATCCAACGAGATCCTTCTTTTCTTTGCAGTCCTTTGAACAATTGCCTTTATCTTTTGATCATAGGAGATACCATAGATATCCGCTACCTCCTCTACTGGCTTTGATATCTGTTGATCGCCCCATGTTAGCTTGTTTCCCAAACTACCGGTGGTGTATATTTGTTCAATATTGGGCTCTCAAATTTCCTCGCTGTGCCTTGTGGGTCTGAATTCCACTTGTCGCTCATTGTGGATTTGAGTATTGGGAAAAATGGAGGTGTCTGGTATAGAATCATTACTTATTTTATCGTCAGTCGAAGAACTGTTGATTTCCTTTTACGGAGATCCTTTCTTTGTCTCCTGCAGTTCAGGCTCGTCATTTGGATTTGCTTCGGTTTCTGATTCATTGGGTTCTTTTGTGTTGAGGCCTCTTTCAACTTCTGTTTCCTTTTGCGAGACCTCCTTGTCTTGAAATTTGGGATCTAGGGAGGAAACTTTCTCGGGACCTTTTTCCTCTTGGACACACACTGGGGAGTCATGAGATGGTTCCGGGCTTTCGTCGTCACTATATATATGTATAAGTTTTCTAAGGGGATTAGGTGCTCCTGTTTCTATCGACACCCGGCATGTCTTTGTTTGATTTTTCCTATCCACAGGGGAATTGACTAATGATGTTGTGGATCTAGTGTTTCCTAACCCGTTGGTGTTCCCAAGGTCTGTGGAATCGAGGCAACTTGACTCCGTCGGGATTCTTTATCGGTTACCAGTTGGAAGTGCGGGTGTTATGATAAGGTACATATCATCCTACATCTATTTCATTAGCAGTTGACTTTGCTAGTACAAAAGTTTACCCATCCCCTGTGCAGCTTGAACTTCAGGGAAATCCCTGATTTGTACCGGGGATTCCTGATAAACTGTCGTCGCCTCGATGTCCTCTTGTGGATCACCTATTTCTTCGCCCGATTCAGATGCTATAGTTCCTTCCCAGGCCTTGATAATTTCTTGAGTTGTATGCTCCAAAGATGTCACTTTCTCTTCCCATCTCATAGCTTTCAACCTGGTTATTCAAGGATCAACCCTCCTTGACGTTACTTCACTCCAATCTTGAGTGTTTTCGATGAAAAATTCATCTTTGAACCGATCATGGGCATAAGGCCAACATGATGATACTTGCGATGCGTGTTGTAAGACTAGGCCCTTGGGATCATGTTTGTGAAATCGACCAGTTTGGAACCATAATTCTAGTTGGCTTAGCCCTTCTTGCTTAGCATGCGCGATATCTTTGACCATGTAGAAGCCAATATGAAACCCTTACAGAATGAAGGCCTTCTTCTTGTCTTTTACTAAAGTGACATTGTATCCTTGCAGGATGGTCTGGTAGCAAATTTCCCCTAATACTAGTCAGTCATGAACATATATGGGTAACAAATGGGATGCTCATGTGGTTTCGAAAACCCCGAAGTAGGTTTCGCGCTTGTCTAGATACTAGTGACCCACTTTTGATATAACCTTTTTTGCTTCTTCTGACAGCCTAGGGCACTCTTTCCTGAACAACAAAAAATAGATGTGTGTAATAAACTGTTCATAGATAAGAGCATAGGATTTTTTGTACCTGTTATCCCATAAGATGCTGAAGTATACATGGACCAAGAGCTCCGAGGAGTGCCAGTTCAAGTTCATTCCAGAGAAAACGTTCCTAGCACAGATGATGTCTAACAGATACGAGGCCATGTAGAAGGAGGGGGTTTCCCCCTATTTTGGTGTCTGGGATTTTTTGATGCAGGTGCTCAACCGTTTGGAGATGATGGCACCCCAATTGAAACCTATGCCTGAAATGACCATCGTATAAGCTAGGGGCATCCAAGCCTCTGAAAACCGGGAGCAATGTTTCTCCCCATGCAACCTGCAGAGGAGAGCCATCAAGTATATGTATGGTTCCCTTAGATTGGTCGTTAGGTACCAACCGACAGTCCAGTTCATGAATTTTTTGTCTTCCCTCCACCACGACACCATGATTTGTCTGGTATTGTCTGATGCATAAAAACTCAAAATGAAATCAGTTGTCATCTTTTCTTCCGACTCCTTGAGCTTGTAGTAAATCTGAACCTCCGACGGCAAGAAAACCTTGACGCATCCACCATTATCATCATTAATCAAACATCTATGTGCATCAGTGTGGTCAATGAGCCACTTTAGGAGCTCAATGCAAGGAAATACCGAAGTTCATCTTGCCACCATGTGTAGATAAGACCTACTGATGTTTGGGAGGACATCATCATCTAGCTTCCTTGTATCAGGATCTCTATGCAGGGTACACTCGATGGGTTATTCTTTCTTGATTTTCTTAAACAATTATTCCTAGCGAGGGAATGTTGTTTTGGCTCCAATGTTTGCCTCTGTTTCTTCGAAGGTCGGTGGTTAGATGAAGGAATTCTTGGTAGTTGTCTTAATGACAGGCACTGGTTTGGGGGAGAATTCTAATTGTCTTGCAACTGTTGGGGAGGATGCCTCTCCTTCTTCTAGTTCTCGTGGCTTTGGTGCTCTTGGGGATTTCTTGGTGGAGGGTTTCTTCGGAGGCATTGTTCCTACAATTAAAGCAACCTTTAAACATGTGTACAGAGTAGATTTGGGTTGAGAACATAAAAAGGAAGCGTAAAACACCACAAGTGGATACATACCTGTAATGCTTGCTAAGCTGGTTGTCTAATACTCACTGAACTTTGGATGAATTCTCCGAATTGTTAGCCCTGCTCCTCTGTTTGTTATGAAATCCTTTCCATGCAGAATAGGATCATACACAATGACTTCAAAAGAATATAAATGGAGAGACTCTATCTGTCGTATCAACCATTTAATATGAGTAATAAATTTAATTCAAAAATAAACTACCGTCGGTTCTCCACAATTAAATTGTAACTCATTGACGACATAGGTGTGGAGGCAGATGAATTGTATCGGCAAGATTTAAATGGTTTCTTTTGATTCGTGCACGGATCAGAAACTAATGCATAATCCACAATTTTAATAACACTTTAAATGCATCATATCTAACGAATATGAGGGTTAAAACATCTCATCACGTCGTGTCTCTCTGACTTGGAGGTCAAGGATCAGTGATCGGGGGAAGGTTTTATGTGTGCAACTCCTTGGTGGGTTATCATCTTCGTTACCTCCCATCGCCGAAAATGTTTCAGGAGTCAGTAGTTGGTGATACCACTCCTCCCTTGCGTGGCACTTACTTTTTCGTTTTCCTACCGAAGCCGAACATATCGGTCTTCGGCGATACCCCTGCCAAAGTTCATTCGCAAAAATAAAGACTTTCATCTACTGACGCCGATGAATATCGGTGCTCATCTATTTTAAACTTCTCAAATTATCTTCTTCATGTTTAATCTTTACCGATGCCGAACTCCCTAAGCGTGTTGGGGAAGGCTTTAGTTTGTCAATTCCTTAAGTGTTTGTTAAGTACCCTTTAATCGTTAAGATGATTCTTTATTGTATGTTCAAACTCTTTTTCTTTTAAAAAATTAAACATGAAACATAAAGGATAAGCAGAGGCATCAATTTCATACTAAAGGAAAAACAGACAGTGAAAAGGATCAAGTGGTACCCAAAAAGTAAAAAATGGACATAGACTTTTAGGGTGTGTTGAGTGCTCAACATGTGTCATGTGCAATTACTAACTATAATGCTAAAGTAATCCAAGGAGCTCATCCATAAACCTAGGTCTCATGTCCATATGTTCATGTTAACTCCAATCTGATGACCGAATGGCTGAGTATTGTGCTTCAAATGCTCCCCACAAACACGTGGATCCAAATAAATAGAACCATCCATGCCCAAAAGAACATCTTCATAAGGCTAGTTGTGGATCTGGAAGGAACACTATCATTGGAGAATATGCAAGTTAAAAATTGGTAGATATAATTAGCTCATGTCTTCCCTCAATGATGTTCTCTACACCATCACACAATCATAGATTATTTTAGGGGCTAAATTTCTCCATTGGGCTAACTTTCCATGGTTTTTCCCAAAAAAAGATTCGCCAATTTCCATTTTTTCTAAAAATGTTTCGCCCAAATTCCATAGAATAAAATTATTTTATGTCAAAAATCATAAATTTTTTATAGAAACTATATAAAATCCTTAGAAATTTGAATATTTTTACAAAACTATCGCCAAACATTTCAAATTTTGCATATTAAGGACTAGTAAGATTAGCCTAGGTTTCTACATTTTAATATAAATTTCTAGCCTTAAAATTATCCCTGCACACAATTGTAAGATAGATATTGAAAATATTTCAATGAATGCACATTTAAATAGCCACTAATCTAAGACAATGAAATAGTACAAGTAGGAGAAGACATTTTAGAACAAGGAGAAGAAATCTCTCATATCATATATTTTGCATGCAATACAAAAAACTAGGAAAATAAGATGGTTGGTAGTCTATATTGCAGGAGTTATGTAATAAGTTAGCAAAACAACATTAAATACAAGGCACATGAATCGATAATATCACCACCCATTCTCATACATATAAACAAACTAAGCCATGAGGGCTAGCTCAAGTGGTCATGAGCCAGACATGAAACCTCTTGTCTCTCCCCCAAAGTTGGGAAGGTCACAAATTTGATTCTATTGATCCCCTCAGGGTTAGGCTCTATAATAAAGGTCGATGTTTTACCTTGTTTACCATCCGTGGATCATGGGGAAGTACTCGGAGGGTTTCCTTGGAAAAAAAAAGAAAATACAAACAAACTTGATAGTCTACAACACTCAATGCAACCTTTAGGCATTCCTATCATCTATCACCATGCATCCTAAGATCAACAAGGTTGATTTAACTGAAAAAGTTAGTTTTTAAAGTAAACACTTGTAATACTTTATCAATTTTCACTATTATATGTTTTTATGTATCTATGAACATATCCATATACTTCAAATCAAAATGCTAATGAAAAATAACTAATTAAAATAAAATATAAAATTGTTTTATTAATTAGATTGAAAGGGTTTTAAATATTTCAATATCACCATAAATGGCCATTAACCAAGGATTATCATGAAATGATATTAATAGAAAGTGTTATATTCTCTCTATAATAATATAATCTCTCACTCTACCCCTCAAGCTTTCGATAGGATATATGTCATAATGTCTTTGCTTATTACTTGGATCAACTAAGCCAAGGCTATTTGATGATAGCATAGTTTTATCTTCATCAAAGGTTCCCATTGATCTAGATGGATATCAATGGCCATCCACCTATTCCACTGTCTCAAATAACACTCCCATTTTGGCAGTTTTTTACAGTTTTTCAAGTACCAAACTTTCGGGGTTGTTTTGAGGCCCTAAAAAACATTTTTTTGGACCTTTGGGGGTCAGGGGTTTCCAATGGAATACACTGTTCCTTGATGGAAGTTTTAATTCTTGGATAGACCTTTCTGACAAGGTATCAAACACCCCAAACATAGATCATATGAAAAATTTATGCCCTCGGGAAGTTGGTGTATCAACTACCCCCATCGGGGCCTACAGACCTTTTAGCCTTTCATCTTCATGGGTTAGGGTTTTGGATTTTCATTATGTTAAAAAGGCATCTGGAGACTCATTATAAACATCATCATCTTCTTATGAATGAGAGTAGATGACCCGGATTTTATGAGCAGAATGAAATTGGATACATATTATTATTATTATTAACACAGAGACACAAGAATAACAGAGATACAATAAAATTGGTTTCTATTCAATAAGAAAATATGTTGAAACTGTAAAATGCAATGGAAAACAAGATTGTTAGAATGGTGGCGGCTTATCTCTGAGAAGAGATGTGATGGCTACGTGCATTCACAAGAAGATGGTTATAATGAGGCTCTCCAAGCCTTTTTTACAATAAACAAGAATGTCAAAACCCTAGGCATCCAAAAACCTAACCCTAGGAGATGAATCGCTACAAGTCACGTGGACCCCGTTGGGGTAAGCTAGTACATCAATTTCCCAGGGTCATAACTTTTGCATACAATCTTCGTTTTAGACGCACTATACCCCATTGGAAAGGTATATTCGAGGAATACACATGTTTCCATCAAAATCTATCTCCATCTACACTCTAATTGTGGAGATCCCTAAAAATGTTGTTTAGGTCCCCAAAACGGTCTCGGAAGTCAGGGACCTGAAAACTAGGAAAAAACTGTCAAACTGGAAAACAACCAAAATGAGCCATTTGGAATAGGTGGGAGGCCACCGAAATCCATATGGATCAAGCCTCCCCCCTTAGGAAGCAATGGTATCCATTTCGTTGAGTGCCCCCATCAGATGAGGAAATTTCTGTTGAATTTGGCCTCAGGTGAGCCACTTGCCTTGGTGCAAGATCTGTCCTTCTTTGACAACCTGATAAAGATGGATCCTTTGATGGTGAGTGCCCTTGACCTGTGTGTCCACAATATGATCATTGGATTCTTGTTGCATGCAATTAGGGTTGAGCTCTGTTGGTGTCAATTGTTCTACTATCTCAAAGGTGTCCAACAATGGTGGGAAGTATGGTCGAAGGAGATCCATGTTGAACACTGGGTGCAGGCCAAGGAAAGGAGGAATGTTGAGCTCAAAAGAATTTTCACCCACAACCTTGGTGATGGTGTAAGGTCTATAACGGAGTGGGTGAAGCTTCTGATGGGGCCTTGTAAGGCATTCTTTCTGCAAGTGTAACCACACTTTGTCTCCCACCTGAAACTTGTGTGGCACCCGGTGTTGATCATGGCGCTGCTTGTACTTGACATTGGAATTCTGTAAAATATACTGAACATGCTGGCAGATGTGTTAGATCCGTTCAATGAACTGGGAGGATTTTTCATATTCATTTGGATCAGGTAATGAATCAGATGAGGTGGCCACAAGAGGTAGTGCAACATCCATAAGACCCAATGGTTGGAATCCAAACCCGGCTTGAAAGGGTTTGTGGTCAGTTGAGCTGTGTAGGGATCTATTGTAGCTATGTTGAACATAAGGAAGACTCTCATCCCATGTGCAGGGGTGATTGGAATTGTGCATGCACAAGATATGCAATATCATTCGATTGATGACCTCAGTTCGACCATCTATCTGGGGTTGGAAGGCAGTGGACTTGGTGATCTTGGTCTCCAGTAGTGACCAGAGGCTCGACAGGAACGTCCTGAGGAGCCAAATGTCCCGATCTGAGATAATGGTTTGTGGGATTTCAAAATGTACCCAGACTCATTCAATGAAGAGCTTGGCAGTGGCCTCTGCTATGATGTTCTTCTTGCAAGCGGCTAGGATCACCATCTTGGAAAAATGATCAACAATCACAAAGACGCAATCGTTTCCCTTCTTGGTGGATAGAAGGAATGAAATGTAGTCCATTGAGATGGATTCCCATGTCCTTTAAGGAGTAGGCAGGGGGGTGTACAGGCCCTGTTTCTTAATGGTTGGTTTGAAAATATCACAGATAGTGCAGGAACTGATACACTTGATGACATCTTGTCGAAGTTTCGACCAGTAGAAATGTTTCTACAACACAACCATTATCTTTTTGATGCCGAAGTGTCCTGCCACTCGATTTTAGTAGGATTCAAAAATCATCTTTGCTCACTCTCTTGATGGAACGCAGAGATGGCCCAGTCGACACAATAACCCATCCCAAAGATGGAAATTAACAACAACTGACTTTGTGCCTAACATTTGGTATGTGGTGGTGAAGTCAGGGTTTGACTCATAGAGGTTGGTTCATTCGGAGGTCTTGTGGCCGCAAGAGTCTAGCACCGTGATGAGTGTCGTGACTGGAGGTTGACTAAGGAAATCAATGCTTTGGTTCGTACTACCTATTTTATACTTGATGTTGAGGTGGAACTGTTGCAAGTATGTGGACCACTTATGATGGAAGTCATTATGAAATTTTCCCTATGTCTGCATGAACTTCAGTGGTTTATGATCTGTGTGGATGACTGTCTCTTTCCTGAGAATGTAATGTCTCCACGGGGTGGCCATGTTGAGTGAGAAATTCTCCCACAACAGAGTCTGAACAATCTGTCCCGATCTCAAAGGGTTGTTGCAGGTCTGATAATGAAAGTAATGGGGCTGAGCAAAAGCATTTCTTTAAATCATTGAACTCTTTTTGTTGGGACATGCCCCACATAAATTTTTCCTTACCACCACCACTGGTTACTTGGTTGAGGGCCCAGGTAATATGGGAGAATCCCAACATGAACCTGTGATAGAAATTGGCAAGGCCTAAGAAGATTCAAATCTCAGTGAGTGTGGTTGGGGCTGGCCAGTCACAGATGACCTGGATCTTGGTTGGATCTACATACACACCATGTTGATCCATGATGTAGCCTAGGTACTAGACCATGTCCATGATGAAGGTGCACTTTTCCAGGTTGGCATATAACTTGTGTTGTCGCAGGGTGTGCAAAACTTGTTGAATGTGTTGCAAGTGTTCTACCCAAGTCTTGTTGTAGATGAGGATATCATCTAGATACACCACTAAAAAAGTACTAGTGAAAGGTTGTAGTATATCGTCCATCATCCTCATGAAAGTTGTTGGAGCATTTGTCAAACCAAAGGGCATGACCAACCATTCAAAAATACCTTCTTTTGACTTGAAGGTTGTCTTCCATACATCTGTTTGTTATATGGGGACCTGGTGGTAGCCAGACTTCAGATCAATCTTACTGAAGTATTTTCCCCTCTTTAGTTGATCAAGGAGGTCTTCGATTCTGGGAATTGGGTACCAGTTCCTGACTGTGATTTTATTTAGGGCTCAGTAATCAATGTAGAGTCATCAGGTCCAGTCTTTCTTCTGCACCAACATGATTGGGCTCCCACAAGGCGATAAGCTAGGACATATGTGACCCTTGTGGAGAATTTCTTGGATCTATTGCTTGATCTCCTCATTATTTAAAAGAGAGCAATGGTAGACTGACCCATTAGGAAGTGGTGTGTCGAGGGTCAGATCGATGGGATGCTTAAACTGACGGTGCAGAGGTACCCTGGTAGGTGAGGAGAAGATATCTTTGTATTCTTCCATGACCTTGTCCACTTGTTTCTGCTGTGTGGAGAGGTTAGCCGCAGAGGCCTTGGATGTGGCCACAATATTTCACTCACTCTAAGAGAGAATCATGAAAAAGACAAACTTCTCGGTCTAATAGATGACCTTTCTGCATTGCTTGGCAGAGATCAAGGAAATAGCACTAGATGGGACTGCCTTGGATATCCTGTATATTTTCATGTTCAAAGCAATAATAACACTGCGAGGCCTAGACTCATACACATCATGACATTTCCATAAAAAAAGGTTGGCCCAAAAGAAAATTAAAAACTTCAAAAGGAGAAACATCACATAATACCTCATCTTTGAAGGGCTTAGTGTCATATGACATGCACTGTTGGATGACGCGGAGATCGCTTCCTTGGTGGAGCCATCCACTGCTGTAGGGTTGTGGGTGTGGCATTGTCGGTAGGACTAACCACTTGACAACCTCTTCTAAGATGAATTTATTCTAGCTACTGCTATTATTGATAAAGTGCAATGGGGTTCCTTTTACCCACATCTATGAATGAAAGAGGTTCTTTCCTTCTTCTAGCTCATTTGGTTCACTAGGCTGGACCTTGGTGGTAGCAACAGTGGAACTGGGTTCCATGTCAATGATCTGTCTCCCCCTTTCTAGTTTTGACTCAGAGTCAGAACCCACATTTGACTCATACGCTTTCACCTCACCCACTAGTGATTGCTTGGAGCAATAATCAACAATGTTATGTCAGGGGATCTTATGGAAGTCACACCACTTCCCTGTATCTTTCTTTGTCTTTCTAGTGTCCTTCCTTGTTTGCAGCCTAGACTGGTTGTCCTGAGGTTGTCTGTCTTTTCTTTGTCCTTTTTTCTACGGGTTGGGGCTTCCCTTTACTTGCTTCTGATTTGAAGGGTTCCCAGGCCCAAATTTCCGCACCTTTTGTTTAATCTTTTGCTCGATTTTGACAACATATCGATAGGCTGGACCCAAGGATGAGATGTCCAAAAGCTCCATTTTGGACTAGATGTATCTATGTATACCACTGCGATACTTGAGCACTAGATGTTATTTAGAATATTTGATACCCATCTTGGTGCACAAGGTATGGAAGATAATTGTGAACTCTGGCACTGCTTGGTCTCTTTCTTGTCACAGTGTGGTCCATTTTGTATACAGGTCATCATAACTTCCAACAGGGTAGTATTGTTCCTTGATAGCATCCCTGAAGGATTCCTAGGTGACTGTGACTATAAATAATGAGGGTTCCTCTGTTTCCTTTTTCTCATAGAAATTCTCCCACCAATTTTTGACATGGGCGACAACTTTGAGGAGCACAAATGTAATATTTTCTATGTTCGAAAAGTTATGGACAGAAAAATACCCTTCTAGCAGATTTAACCATTTGTCTACAACATATGCGTCTATTTGACCTTCAAATATTGGAATATCAAATTTGATTTGTACCTTGAATGAGGTGGTGCCTCTGTTTGAGGAAGATGCTTCACCTGTTGGTAGTTGCCAAAGGATTTGCACAAAACTATCCATCATTTCGTTCCTCTGTTGTGTGAGGGCTTCCTTGAGAAACATTTTGAAAGGATCTCATGTCCTATCGTCTTTCTGTTCTCCCACCAAGAGAGGTCTCTTGGATGTGCGATAGATTTTTTCCTCGAGAGAAACAAGCTTGAGGCCCAATTCTTTGTACCTTGACCTTGTCGGGGACATGCATTAAGAATGACAAGGAGCAGACCACTCTGATACCATTGATCCAGATTTTATGAGAAGAATGAAATTGGATACAAATTATTATTATTCTTAACACAGAGACACAAGAATAACATAGATGCAATAACAAAGATACAGTAAAACTAGTTTCTATTCAATAAGAAAATATGCTAAAACTGTAAAATGTAGTGGAAAACAAGCTTGTTAGAATGGTGCCGTCTTATCTCTGAGAAGAGATGTGATGACTGCGCTCATTCGCAAGAATATGGTTACAATGGGGATCTCCAAGCATTTTTTACAATAAACAGGAATGCCAAAACCCTATACATCCAAAAACCTAATCGTAGGAGATGAATCGCCAAAAGTCATGTGGGCCCCGTTGGGGTAAGCTAGTACATCAACTTCCCGGGGTCGTAACTTTTGCATATGATCTTCGTTTTAGGCGCACGATAGGTCGTTGGAAAGGTCTATTCGAGGAATAGACATGTTGTCATCAGAATATGACTTTGTCTATTGTTTAACTATGGTGAGCCCTAAAAATTTTGTTTAGGGCCTCAACACGGCCCCAAAAGTCAGGGACCCGAAAACTAGGAAAAAAATGTCAAACTGGAAAACTGCCAAAATGAGACATTTGGAATAGGTGGGAGGCCACCTAAATCCATATGGATCAGTATCCATCACATATCTTCTGATATATAAGCTTCCACCATTCTAGCGAGTTCATTCACTCTGTATTTTACAGTTCTATGCATTTCGCTCATTAATAGAAATTGTGTATTACTGTATATTTGTGCCCCTTGTTATATATGTGATATATCTATGTTATATTATTGGTTCTCTTTCAATATCTATGTATATTTATTTTTTATATCTCCACTCTCATTTCGTGCTCAAAATAATCTGGATCACCCATAGGTTAAGGAAAATATACATATGAAGTGTTATATGTTGTGGCTCCTATCAATAAGTTTTTTTTCATCACCAGATGTCTCCTTCATGCCTCTAAACAATGGGTGTGAATGCTAAATATTTTATACTAAACTAAATATGCCATATATATCCAAGTGTTATAATATCAATGTATGTACATAATATCTCATTATAGGTGGGTACTAGCTACTATGTGGCTTATATTTCCTGGTAATTATAAATTTGAGGTTTATAATAGAACATTTAAGCAGATGGAAAACTTAATTTTACAATATGAATATGTTTTTTTAATTGACAAAGCCAGTTTGATTAATGAAGCAACATCAAATTAAATATCTAACTTTATCCCATGTAAAAACCATTTTTTTATGGGACCTCTGTGTTAGTCAATTCAATTAAATGAACTCTGCTACATTAAATTACCAACCTGGGGATCATAAATTGAAGAAGTGAAATGCAAAATATATGCAGGGACTAGTTTTCTAATCTATATAATCATGCATAAGGAAAAAATGGTCATTTCCTTAGCTACAGAAACAAAGTTCTGTTCAGTTGCAGAAAGAATAGAGCATTACTAATGATGTAGAAACAAAATTGTAAAGACACAAAGATAGTTCCAACACTTAGGATCATCAATATATTGGATTGTTAATAACATTCTTTTCAATCACCTAAAACAATGAGAGTTCTTGTTGTGGACATAACAATCAATTATTCAATTGATATATTCTATGTTAGTGTCTTTATGTGGACAAAAATAATAAAGCTTGCATAAAAGAAATGAACATAAATAGAAATGAAAAGAACCGAATAAGAAAAATAATGCCAACAATTAAAGCAAAGAATAGTGTGCTCCTTCTCAGGGGCCCTTCTGGCCCGGGGAACGTTATTTGAAAATATCATATAAAACTTAAGATTTTATAAACTCGGAATATGAAACTCACATCAAGATATAGTAAACGAAGCTTATATTGATTTGAACAAAAATACAATTACATCAATTTGATAACAAGAAGTGTGTCCCTTCTAAAGGTCTGAGTACCTATTGTTAGCACTCTGTAAATTTGTTCGTCTGATAAAACAAACAACATAGGTAACCTACAAACCAACTTTAGAGCTAGGTACTATCTTGCTCAACTCAGAGACGGATCTCTCCTGTCACTTGGTATTTATTTGACAATCAATGGCTAGATTTTGTTTGTTTTGGGGGGTTTTTATAATTCCGCTCACAAGAAAGGGAGGAAACACTCATATCTATGGAGTCGAATTTCTGAAAACGAATAGAAACACTGACTGGTCAGTAGAACTCTCCAGAGGATAAAGGCTAAATGAGGCGATGAATATGAGTTATAAATTGTAATTTGTAGAGTGTAAAAATAAATGGGAAAACAAGTAACTGCATCAAAGCATTAATGAAATGAATTCTGAATCAGTTAGGAAGAAACTTAACACAGTTTAAATTGCTTAATCCAAGAGAATCATAAGATGAATTCCGGGCCTTTAAACTATCCAATTTAAACAGGAGATAGTGCTAATGGAATCATAAACACAGGAAATACATACAAAGAGAGAAGACAAAACTCACATCACCACCATTAGAATATTTTCATGGAGACTTCAAAGACTTATGCATATGTATTCTATTTAGCTTTAGAAAATTACATTTAAGTTCAAATAGCTAAACCGTGCCCTTGCACTTCTTCCAACCTCTAATACATTTGGAACTCCTAATATTTATACAAGTTCAAGTTCCTTCGGTTTGAAACTGATTACAATGCTTGAAATGAAACGTTTTAACTTCTGAAACTGATTACAATAATTACAAATGACAGTTTCGGTATTGGAACCGATTATAATGATTAACAAGAAAACGTTTGATGATATGGCTTCTAACTCCTTCAACACTTCAACTCCTTTCTTTGCCACTTGTTTTTTTCTGGTCTTCCACCTAGTTTACCATCTTCAGTGACACCTAGACATCATTTACTCGACCCTGGAAAACTGCACTTTGTATTGCCCAGTCGTACTATCTCCTTCCATTGCAAGTTAGAAGGGATATCATAATCCGTCATTTCTTTGATCAGGATCTCCAAGTCAATGCAAGAGGCATATATCATGACTGGTAGTCAAACTTTCACTGCTTTGAACTGATTCAGAATATCAAAATCTGTAATCATATGTTCAACCAGGGTTGCTCCTTTCAGGTTTTCCTCCAGGTTTTAAAACTTGGAGTGATCCATTCCACACTGAGTGAGGCGAGCATTGTATTCTTCCTTATAATATAACTTTCCTTTTCCATCCCAAAATGGTGGGAGGCCTTTAATAAACAATTCTTCAAATAGATCCTTGAATTCTTGCACACTTTTCTCCATCTATGTTGCCTTGGTTTGGACTAATTTCAGCAGGTTATGTTTAGCAATAACCCTCCTAGCCCAGATGATCAATGTAGTTCTATCTTTGACTCCAATGGTCCGAACTTCTATAGTAAGGATGGAGTTGAGCAGGTTTATGTCATTTTGGGCCCACTCTAATGGTTTCTTTGCTAAAGTATCATTTACAATAGTGCACCTGCTTCTGGCTGGGATGGCCATGTTGTCTTTATCATTGATGAAGTTTAAATACACTCTGAACTTGGAATCTTCAATATCTATAGAATCCCATATGATATGATTAGCTCCCTACAACATTCCTTTGCCTCTTAATATTATTTTTAACTTGTCTATCCTTTCCTGCAAGGCCCCATTCTCCTTTTGAAGTTGAGTCATCTTTTCGTCCTTTGCTTTCATTTCCTGCTTCAATTTCTCTATGTCCTCTTTTAACCCTTTGATTTCTCCTACCTTCAAGATAACTTGTGACATAGCCTGGACAAGTGCTTCAGTGTTTGGCCCAACTTCTGTAGTGGGAGGTACAACTACAGTCCTGTTCAACAATTCTATTTTCTCTTGTGACCATTACATCTTTTCTTTCTCTAGATGCAACACCTTATCTTTTTAGTCCAATGCCCCTTGTCAAAATGCTTCTTTTTCCTATCTAGAGCAACTAATTCTGATGTTTGTGGATGCTCTGTGGTATACATTTTCAGTTTCTTCTTCAATATTTGAATCAATTTTTCCTTCTCATCCAATGGGGGTTTCACCCCTTGGGGGCCTTCATATTCTAGCCTTTTGACCTAAGTCTGCCAAGCTCTGCTGGATGCCTTTTCTTGCCTCAACTACCCTTCCAATTTTATTGCATAAGATGACATCTTTAAAATCTTCAAGCTCAGACTCAAGTAATCAGAATACAACATATCACTAGTATTCCTGTGGAATTTGACTTTGTCTGGAGCAGTGATGTTGTCATACTTTATCTTGATATCAGATACTTTGTCTTCATCTCCAACTGCTATATTAAAGGTCCTCTTCTCAATATCCATTACTGTGAACATAGAAGATTTGTGCTGGGAAATATCTTCCACTTCAGGGACTAAATCCCTCATCTCACCCATAACCATGTTTCCTTTCTCAACATATTGTTTTTCCAAATCTTTTTTAGATTGATAAGCTTCCCCAGATGTTTTATCAAAGATGTGTTTTTTACTGCTAAAGTTTATTGAGTTGCCTTCACTTTGGAGTTTTCTTCCCTTTTCAAATTCTACAGTGCTAGTAACACTCTCCACCATATCTAGATTCACTTGTTCTTTAGACTCTTCCTCCTCTAAATCCACTATATGTGGGGACTATGTAATCTTCATCTTATTAGGGGAAGTCTGTTGATCACTGTTTCCCATGGCCTCTGAACTGCTTCTCTTGTTGTAAACACTTACCTTGGGGACTTTGAATATCAATTTCTGAGGAGCTTGATGTGTTTGACTCTTTGGCAGAGGTGCCTCCACTTGTTGTGTTTGATTTGGTTGCAAGATTGCTTCCATATCAGCACAGACTTCTAGATTTTCCAAATTATCAAAACCCTCAACATGTTCATGCTCATAAGGGGCTTGTTTGTTCATCAGTGTTCTCTTGGATATGATTTTATGTGGATCATATATTCTTCCCTATAGATTTGCAAAACCAAACTCTTTGAGATTTTCTTGAATATGAGATAGGCATGATATAGTTTTGACAATTAAGGGTCCAATGATAAAAGGGAATTTGAGTTTGGAGGCTTGGTGCAATTTCAGGAAATGCTCTATCTTGGATATGATTATTTTCCTGATGAATTCAAGGGAAAAGGCTCAAGGGGTCAGAAAAATAGGCAATAGCTAAGGCGATTCATGACAACCATAAACCCAGATTAGTGTTGAATGCATGAACAATACCTAGTCCCCTACTCTGCTTTCTGGATTTGGTTGCAGATAGCTCCTCATGTCATCCAAAAAATATAGGTAGGTTGGTGTTGAAAATCAATCTGTAAACCCTTGACATAACTTTGTTGATGAAGATGAGAAATGTAATCCTCTTACATTCAGTTGATATGAATGTTTTTTCTGGAAATTATCTCTTATTTGTTTCTAGGAAAATCTTTAGCAAATAGGTATAATATCTGAAATGTCTTAGAGAGCAGAAATTCACTAGTTGTTTATGGATATTATCAACTATGAATTGATCAAAACTGATACGGATTGACAGACCATACTCTGACTAAAAAAATGTCAACAAGAAACCCAACATAACCTCAACCACATGTTTGTCATTATCTAGAACTAAAATTTGACTCAATAGGGAACAAGCCCATTGGACCTCAATAACCATTATACTCACATTCATTGGCAAAGACAAACTCTCTGAAAGATGCTCTGGTTTGACAATTGTCTGTAAAAGAAGATCTTTGACTTCTCATGGACACTCTTTGTATACCTTAATCATATTTTCTTCATTGAAGGGTTCATACATTGCAGAGAAAGACTCTGGTATACTAAGGGCATCTCAAATTGATATACTCTCTACCCTACACATGACATCGGACCCCTGTTTTTTTACGACGAATTTCTCTTCCTGCGAATACTTCTCTGTGCACCAACCTATGAATTTGGGAAAAGGGAAAGTGACTACAATAGCATGAGGGACTATGGTGGCCTACACTGCTTCAAGGAATGGTATATGCTTTCCTAAATTATCAGGTAGATTAATTCTGGACACAGAGATGGGAGAAATGGTAATTTTGGTGTCAAAAATGTCAGAATGTCGGTCGATTAAGGATTCTTCACTTGACACAGGGTCTTGATTTGTTACTGAAGTTATGATAGGGTCCATGGAGGCGATGAGAAATACCTGGAAATGAGAGGAAATGGAGTGAACTTGGCATACTATTGAGATGCAGTCGAACGAGGGTGTTCACGTCAACTTTCAAAGGTTCCAGTATTTTGAAAAATAAAAAAATAAATAAAAAAATCCCTTTACATACTTTTCCAATTTCGGGGGCATGAGGAAGTGGTTTGGGGAAACCTGCTTCTCGCCCCAAAATGCACCTAGTGGTGCCATGTGGTCTCAACCGAAAACCATGCTTTAGGTTTCGACCTGCTTTCGGGAATTATCCTTCGCACAACTCCTCCCCTCGAAATGATCCTCAACCATCGATCTAGAGAGCATGCGATATGCAACATATTGAGTCCCATCCCCTTAGCGACCCACTAGATTTATCCTCTTCCTGCTAGATTTAGCCCCTCCCTTGATTTATCAGACTTCCAAACTAATTTAGTGCCTCGCTAAGTCCTGAAATATCGATTTCACACAAAAAAATTGATGGTGATAACATGGGATCCAACTGGGGATGCTATCCTCCCAGCGAGGTAGAAAAGAATGATAGACCAAGTGCCTAACCATTGGGCTTTATTTTACTCCTGCAACTAAATCTATCAAAATCTTATTCACAAAACTCAAATTATACTCAACATAACTTAGGGCCTTAACTTCGAGCTTCAATTTCTGCTGAATTGATTTCGATTGCTTCAACTAAAAAATAAAAATGGTTATATACAATGAATGGAAATGGTGAAAATTCCTTTAAGAGAGATAATTCTTGAGAAACTTGTCATTGACAGGTCCTTCTCCAACAATATCTCCATTACATTCTTATAGAAGATAGGCATTATTTCCATGGTATGCCACAATTTTAAAAGGTCCTAACCACAGATGGTCAAATTTCCCATGCTTTCTGTTAGCATCGAGAGTCACCCTCATATTGTGGGAGGATAAGCCCAATACCGATCAGAGTTTTTGGTGGATGTTGGTTTTATATGAGTGGAGGTCAATGGACAAAACTCAATATATGAATGATGTTCAACACAGAACTGGACAAGAAATGCACAGGGAAGTGAGGGCCATATTAACTTCAGTTAGTGAGTTGAGTTTAAGTGTGAGCAGAGGGAATACTTAGTGAGGAAGGTGAACAAGACCGTTATGGGAATCCGGCTTTCAAGCAGCTTGGAGAAGAAAAACTCAGACTTGAGATCACTCTTGAGTTCAAGCTCCAGACACTGAAATATTTCCAAACAACACAGTCAAAATAGAAAAATGATCAAAACTACATCACCATGCAGCTACCACAACTCAACTGGATCCTCCATGCCTGAGCCATTCAATGTAAGAGGGAAAAAGATAACAAGGGATATGACTAAAACTAGTCATGATACCACTGTAATCAAACCTACTTTACAACAGCATAACAACCCTCGACTGAATCCTCCATGCTCGAGTGTTTTAGCACAATTTTTACAGAGAGATGAAGAGAAGATGACTTCTATTAACATGGAAGTCTCAAATTTGATACATAACCAGAGAACGATTATGGCACCAAAACATTACAAAATAGGGAGCTCTTCTCAACAAGTTGATGACCCTAACAATATATTAAAACTATCTATTTATACTCAGAACAATATGCCACTACCAAGACTGTGACTTGGTAACTACAATCAAAGATTTGCGTCGATGAGTTCTTATGTCAAACTGAACTTGCACCCTTCTGTCAGACGCGAGCTCAGATCGACATGGGTTTTGCAGGAAAATCTTCTCACAGGTGTACCATGGGATGACGATTCAGTCCCCATGATCGAGCCTTCCATGTCATCAATTTATGGAGTGAGCTGAGGTTTCAACCACCAGCTCTACTTTCATTAACTATATTTCCTCAGAGATTGAACGAGAGTCAATTCTCAAGGAGAGGCCACATGTTAAGACCATAAGGGTGCCACCTGTCTGTGCTGACGGCTGCCACACATTTAGTTCTCCAGGGCTCGGGGGATAGCTATTGTTCCCATGCTCCTTATTCAATGTGACCTAGGACCATGAACCTACGCAATCATGCAATTTTTGGCACGACCAAGGGTGGTTTGAAAGAAAACCGCTTTTTTCCCCGCAATTCACCATGAACCGCAACACGTCCATTTCTAAAAACCACGGTTCTGATTGCAACCCGCCCTTGAAATTTTAAAACGTGTGCACCTTCTGAACCCACAATGGAGCGTGACCATTGATCTTGTGATCTAAGATGAGGCTTCCTGATCAATGACCCAGCTCTGGTGCCTTTTAGATTGATGGATTGGATCTTCCCTTTTCAAATTGACGACCACGATCTGTTTCATGATTCGAGCTTTGAGCCTTTCAATAGTCAAAATTTATTTTCTCCAAGAAAATTCTCTAGAGCTAGTGATTTGATGACGCTTGGCTCCCTGAGATCAATGGTTGAGACAATTTTTGGGTCTTTAGACTCTATGAAAATCAAATCTCAAACCTGGGCTTCCAAGTGATTTTACCCAGAGCCATGGATCTGATGACACGTGGCCCTCTAGAGATCGATGGATGAAATCCATTCATGTCTTCGGGCTTTGGGAAAATCAAATCTGAAACTTGGGATCCCAAAATATTTTATCCAGAGCTGGCGATATACTGACGTGTATCCTCATGAATCGAACGACCAAGGATTACTTTGGGCCTTTAGCTGGAGCTCATGGATTTATGCCACATGTCCCGCTGATGGGTGGTCCATATGATGTCATATGATGTCACATCTGCTGATGTGTCATGATAAGGAGGGTGACATGGCCACGACCGAATGACCTGGAAAGAGTGTTATGTGCCATGCCTGATGAGAGTGTGTCGCGTGCTTCAGGTCTTCGGGACTTCAAGACTTCGAGCCTTTGGGACTTAGGTTCTTTTCTCATTTTAAAACTCCCAAAGTAAAAAACCCAGAATGACAGATATGATGATGCGTGGCATTCTGGATTTGGACTGATGAGATCCACTTCGAGACTCCGGTCTCCGAGAAAATCAAATTTCAAATTTATCTTTCCCACGAAGCTCGTGGATCTCTGCCATGTGTCGCTGCTAATGGATGGTCTGGATTCACTTTGGGACTTTGGGGACTTCATAACTTTTTCTTTGGTGCTATACTTTGCGTAACTTTGGACTTCTTGACGCCCGTGGGCCACTGATTTGGACTGTTCTTGGAATCTTCGTCCTTGAAGGATTACAACTGCTTGTTTCTTTTCATCTTGAAATGGGCTTCCTTGAATGTTTCCCTTTGTATCCATAGCTGCAGCCTGTGTGAACAAGGATTTGGGCGATTGGTTATGGGTTGGGAAAACAGGGAGACCAATGACTGAAAAAGGAGATGAGTGCTCATCCTTGGAGAAAAATGGAGGGGATTGGGGCCAAGATTTCACTTGGGCAAGATATTCAAGGAAAACAAGGGTGCACAAATGAACAAGGGAAAACAGACAACAATTTACAAGCCGAAGGGGGGAAAAACTTAATATTTGGTCTTTGAAAAGGATAGAGACAGGGAAAGACTATATATTCGGGTATATTGACACACACCTACGGCCCTTGACAACCTTATGTGATAAAATCTGGCTCCACAGGGGATGGCATGCTCCCTGTGAGTTTCCAAGAACACGCAGTTTCAGTGCCTTAGTTGTTGGGCTATGGAGTCTAGCTCAAAAATTTCGCCAAAGAAAACAGAGAAATATGTACACTACTCTACTAAAAAATGAAAATGAATAAATGGGCTCCATAAGGAACTTATTTATGTACACTCCTAGACTAAGTGATTTTTACAAACTGCTAGATGAAAGCAAACTTCCACCATAGCCACCTAGACTGCTTAGTAATAAAATTCTTCTCTTTTGTGCAAATAATCCATAAAAAGTAAGGGAATTATGAAAACACAAAGAAAACATGTATTGCAACACTAGAAATACCTCCAACTAAGGATAATATGAATAATTTTTCAGGCTCCAATTCTTTTGGAAAATACAGTTCCATATGCAACCCCACAGGGTCACAAAATTTATAATCAGGAAAGATCGACTGGTAAGAAATTACCTCGTGCGCTTCATTATCGCTCACTCATCACTTGACTAGCCATTCATACAAACCTTCATTTGTCTTGAATGTTTTTTTCCATTCATCGCCTTCTCTCATGCGAATCTGATGATATCCGCTTTTCAAATCTATCTTTGAAAAATATTTTTCCCCACTCAGGCAATCCATCAGATCATCCATTCTCAGCAGTGGAAACCTGTACCTGATGGTTATATTGTTGATCGCTCTTGAGTCGGTACACATTCTCCAACCCCCATCCTTCTTTGGGCTGAGTACTGTTGGAACAGCACATGGACTCAAGCTTTCCCTGACCAAACCTTTGTCCAATAAATCCTGGACCTGCTTCTTGACCTCTTCATTCTCTTACGGCGTCAATCTGTACACAACTTTATTCGGAAAACTAGCCCCTGGTATGAGATCAATGTGATGACTCACACTCCTCATCGGTGGCAACGAATGAGGTAATTCGTCCACTATGATGTCAGTGAACTCTTCCAGTAGTTCCTGAATCTCATCCTGTAAATTATCCACTCTTGTGCTAGTCAGAACAATCCTCGGCTTTCTGACAACAAAGAATTGTGGATCTTCCTTCTTCTCCATCTCTGTAAGAAGCTCTTTCCCACTCATGAGAAGTATTGTATTACTTACCTCCGGTTTCACCTCCTTATCCTTGATCGGAAGCAACCTGTGTGTTCTCCCATCCTTCTCCAGGGTATAAGTGTTCATTCTCCCATCATGAACCACATTTCTGTCATATTACCATGGTCTACCCAGCAATAAATGACATACATCCATGTGAATAACATCACATAAAATCTTGTCATTATACCCACCTATCTTGAATTCAACTAAACATTGTTTGGTGACACTCACCTAATGTCCCTTCTGTAACCATGAAACTTTGTATGGACTCGAGTGATCAGTTATCTCCAGCTCCAACTTCTCTACCATCTCGATTGAAACGAGATTATCTGTGCTTCCACTGTCCACAATAACCTTACATTTCCAGTCCTTAGTCTTGCAAGTCATTCTGAACAGTCTGGTCCTTTGAATTGAGTTTTCCACCTCCTTCTCGGGTGTCAAAATGACTTTATGCATTCCAAGCAATTTTCCGCCCTCTGTGTCTTCATTCTCAACATCACACCTCTGCACTTCTGCGATGTGAGCTTCTCCAACGTCCTTCTTTTTCTCTGGACACTTGAATGACTTGTGCCCATTCTTCCCACATATGAAACATGTGATTACTCCACCTCGGCCTCTTCCTCTACCTCTGGTACGAGGAAAAGTATTTGCATCAGCATAATCTCCTCGCTGATCATTCTCCTGTCTTCCTTGTTCAACATGTGGTTGTCCTCGCTGTGAGGTCCCACCTCTCTCAATCTTACCCTGAGGTTTCTTCCATTCCTCCTTGGGCTTCTGGTATTTCTCCTGGGCAACTGCTTTACCTCTGGGCTGACTCCTGCCTCGCCCTCGCTGACCTTGCTTACGGCTCAACTTCTCTTCAGCTTTTAGAGCCATCTGGTAAGCATCCTCTACCATCCTGATGGTAACCATGCTTAATTCATCCTGAATGTCATATCTCAGACCATTCAGGTATCTAGCAACCTTCTCATCATCGCTCTCCCAATGACCTGCTCTGATGTTCAGTCGATAGAATTCTTCAGTGTATTCTTTCCCTGTCATCAGTTTCTGTCTCAGGTTCTACATTCTCCTGAACAGTGTGATTTGATAGTCTCTTGGGATGAACTTCGCTTTCATCTTCGCTATCATTCGATCCCAACTCTTAATCTTTTGCTTGCCTTTGCAGTGTCTGTCAGCTTGTAGCTCATCGCACCATAATGCTGCATGTATTTTTAAGCATGTGACAACATGTCTGACCTTCTTATCCTCTTCGATATCCTCATAATCGAAGTAGGTGTCAAGAGCTCGGATCCAATCCAGTAACTCTTCTGCATCCAGATTTCCCTCATAGACTGGAATGTCCATTTTCGCCTTCGCACCCATTCTGGCAATAGCTTTAATCAACCGCTTGGTTGATGCATCCTTTGCGATGACCTCTTCTTCATGTCCAACTTCCTCTTCAACTTCAGAATCACTAAGATCCCCTGCATCAACTCCACGTCTCTGAGTTGTCTCCATCTCCTCGAGCCTTGCTTAGAGATCTCTCATCTGCCTCTCCATTTCTGGATTTCCTATCGGCCTACCTCTTCTTCGCACCTCCCTGTCTTCTGGGTTAGGTGACTGTCTTTCTATTTTGGGTGGCATGATGAATCCTCTTCTCCTTCTCTGCTATAGAAAGCAAAGAATTTCCCGCTCTGATACCACACTGATAGCAACTCGCACTCCCCGGAGCAGGATTGCTTCCTCAGGACCCTCTTTTTCTCGGCCTGAAGAACTCAAAGGTTCTTCTATTTCCCTTTCAGGAAGTCTGCACCCACAGTTCACTTCTCTCGACACCTCTTTCTCTTGCTTATTGAGGAATCAAAACTCACCGCTTCGCGAGCTCACTGTCTATCTCTATACTCTCGAGTCCCCGAGACCCGATGTGTCAGTCAATCGCTGACTTTCTCTCTCTGTTGTCGGGACTTCGCTCTATCGCGTCTTCGCAACTCGCAACATCAAATGCTTGCACTTCCAACCTCCGATACACGATAAGACTAAATGCCGAACTTTGCGATCTCGCTCCTTCGCGACTTCGCCACTCGCGCAACCAAATGCCTCCTACCTCGACTCCCGACGCCCGAGACGTTGAAACTTCGATATCTTGCGTCACCTGCCCCGTCACCCTGCTGTGGCCCACACTATCCATGCAATCGTTAGGACTTCACTTCTCGCGCTATCGCGATTCCCTTGGCCAAACCTTCTGCTCCTTTCTTGAGATGACCAGATAACCGATCTCGCGATGGATCCAACAGCATTCGCTGGCTTGGATAAACGGCTCGATCTGTTCTGAGCTTCGAACTTCTCCGTGCTTACTCTGTAACTTTCCTTCAACCTCGGTGAGATATGACGACTCACAGAACCTCGCAGATTATCCACGAGGAATACCAACCATCCATCTTTTCTTCTTCCGCAATCCACGTAACGACGAACCGTTCTTCCACAAACCTCGTCACCCTGCATGCAAACCTGCGGCATTCCTTGCAACCTTAAAGGCACAACTTTGTCTGTACCATCCTTCAACAAAATCAAAGGCCTATCCTTCCTGAGATTGTTCTCGACTTCTCAAGTCCTTCTGAAAACGTCCTGCACGCACTCCTTGTGGCAAACCTTCAACAACTTCTAAGTGTCGAAGCTTCAATTCTGCGCACACCTGCAGCAGAAATCTTTCAATACTCCTCTCAGAATCACAACTTTGAGACTTCGACTAGCCTGCACATGCCTTGCACGGCTTCGATTCCAAATCTGCACTTCTGAGATGAATGAGGACAAAAGCTTTCTCTAGTTGAACCCTGCAGTCACGCACTCCTTGCGGACAAATTCAACTGCACTCCTTGCAGGAATTCTCTGGTTCAGTTAGAGAAACAATTGAAACTCATTCACTCAACCTCTCAGACTTAAATCCAACCATGAAATAACATACACAACATATAAAAGCACATGTATGACAGGAAGCAAATATTCATAAGCATAACATCGACACACAGAGAATAGACACATAACCATGGATTTGAATCAAAGCTCTCTTCTATTAATTCAATATCTGTACATGGATGTTCTCTACACAGTTCTCTGCTTGTTCTTCTCTTCTTGCTTCCATTATGTTACAATGATACAATGAGGGTGTCTATAT